>JALXJV020000011.1:771415-787901 GCA_024633595.2 Lepomis macrochirus | reverse complement strand
AGTACACCCTCCACTGCAGATAGTACACCCTCCACTACAGATAGTAACCTCCACTGCAGATAGTACACCCTCCACTGCAGATAGTACTGCAGATAGTACACCCTCCACTGCAGATAGTACACCCCTCCACTGCAGATAGTACACCCTCCACTACAGATAGTACTTCCAGATAGTACACCCTCTACTGCAGATAGTACACCCTCCACTACAGATAGTACACCCTCCACTGCAGATAGTACACCCTCCACTGCAGATAGTACACCCTCCACTGCAGATAGTACACCCTCCACTACAGATAGTACCCTCTACGCAGATGGTACACCCTCTACTGCAGATAGTACACCCCTCCACTGCAGATAGTACACCCTCCACTGCAGATAGTACACCCTCCACTACAGATAGTACTGCAGATAGTACACCCTCCACTGCAGATAGTACTGCAGATAGTACACCCTCCACTGCAGATAGTACACCCTCCACTACAGATAGTACACCCTCCACTACAGATAGTTACTGCAGATAGTACACCCTCTACTGCAGATGGTACACCTCCACACAGATAGTACACCCTCCACTACAGATAGTACACCCTCCACTACAGATAGTACACCTCCACTGCAGATAGTACACACCCTCCACTACAGATAGTACACCCTCCGCCTGCATTACTGCAGATAGTACACCTCCACTGCAGATAGTTAACCCCCCTCACTGCAGATAGTGCACACCTCCACTGCAGATAGTACACCTCCACTGCAGATAGTACACCCTCCACTGCAGATAGTACACCCTCCACTGCAGATAGTACACCCTACTGCAGATAGTACACCTCCACTACAGATAGTACACCCCCTCCACTGCAGATAGTACACCCTCCACTGCAGATAGTACACCTCCACTGCAGATAGTACCCTCCACCAGATAGTACTGCAGATAGTACACCTCCACTGCAGATAGTACTGCAGATAGTACACCCTCCACTACAGATAGTACACCCTCCACTGCAGATAGTACACCCTCTACTGCAGATAGTACACCCTCCACTGCAGATAGTACACCCTCCACTACAGATAGTACACCCTCCACTACAGATAGTACACCCTCCACTACAGATAGTACACCTCCACTTGCAGATAGTACACCCTCCACTACAGATAGTACACCCTCCACTGCAGATAGTACACCCTCCACTGCAGATAGTACACCCTCCACTGCAGATAGTACACCTCCACTGCAGATAGTACACCCTCCACTGCAGATAGTACACCCTCCACTGCAGATAGTACACCCTCTACTGCAGGTAGTACACCCTCCACTACAGATAGTACTGCAGATAGTACACCCTCCACTGCAGATAGTACTGCAGATAGTACACCCTCCACTACAGATAGTACACCCTCCACTACAGATAGTACACCCTCCACTGCAGATAGTACACCCTCCACTGCAGATAGTACACCCTCCACTGCAGATAGTACACCCTCCACTGCAGATAGTACACCCTCCACTACAGATAGTACTGCAGATAGTACACCCTCCACTACAGATAGTACACCCTCCACTGCAGATGGTACACCCTCTACTGCAGGTAGTACACCCTCCACTACAGATAGTACTGCAGATAGTACACCCTCCACTGCAGATAGTACTGCAGATAGTACACCCTCCACTACAGATAGTACACCCTCCACTACAGATAGTACACCCTCCACTGCAGATAGTACACACCTCCACTGCAGATAGTACACCTCCACTGCAGATAGTACACCCTCCACTACAGATAGTACACCCTCCACTGCAGATAGTACACCCTCCACTGCAGATAGTACACCCTCCACTACAGATAGTACACCCTCCACTACAGATAGTACACCCTCCACTGCAGATAGTACACCCTCCACTGCAGATAGTACACCCTCCACTGTTCCACAATTCCAGGGATAATTCCCTCTGACCAATCAGTGGTCTGCATGTTTCCACGCCACTTTTTGTATCGGCTGAACTTGTCTGGAGTAATACCAAATAAAGTACCAGGTAGTATTCACGATGGAAAAACTAAAAACGCTGGGCCGTCGTTTTACTTTTTTTATAAGTGAAATTTTAAATGTAACTTTCAGATATGTGCAGACACTCTGATACCACACACACACACACACAGCTCTCCAGGTAGAAATCTACTTTTCTGAATAAACTGTTGTGTTTTCCAACCACATCCATCAGCATGAATATGGAGTGTGTGCGTGCAGCCAGGCAGGCATCAGCTTCTTGCTGTAAAACACTTGAGGACAGGAATGGATTAGCATGAACTAATTAGCTCGTCAAAACACAGACTGTCAACAGTGATTAAAAATATTTTTGTGTGTGTATGTGTGTGTTTTTGTGTGTGTGTGTACGTGTGCTTAATTTGAATTAATTAAAGAGTCATTATAATTCATGTACAGCTCTGGTGTCAGCCTCGCTGATCTGCTGTCTAATATGAAGTTTACTGTGTGTGTGTGTTTCAGGTCCCATGCAGGAGACTGTTTACGCATTTCTGGCGCATGATTTGGCAGGAGAACACCGCCGCCATCGTCATGGTAACCAACCTGGTGGAGGTGGGGCGGGTGAGTCCACGCGTGTGCAACACACACACACACACACACACACACACACACAGACTGATTGTTGTGGCCATCTGGTTGTTTTTCCTCGCTGATGAAGTTTGGGACTCCATTTCCCAGAGTGCATCTGTCACGTCTCTACTTACTCTTTGTTTATTTTCTATTGTTGAAAAGTTCACTGCCTCAGTTTATTGTGTAGAAGTGCATTTTACCTCTGGCAGCAGCGAGGCGCCGCTCACACATACAAACGGAACCACAAACAAAGAAGAGCGCGGTCACATGCGCGTAAGAGAAGGTCACAGATGTGAAGGTTTGTGTCACAGAGAGCAAATAACACAAATACACATACGTATTTAAACGCTAACTAAGGCGGAGCGTATACATAGACTCGTGAGGAAGTGAGGTGAGCAGCTTTGGCGTCATCTGCTGGTTTGTGGACTGCCAATTTGAAGCCTCCTGTTTGGCATTTTGGCCGTGGCCATCTTGCTGTTTTGCAACCAGGTACCAGACGTGACCATATTTGGAGGAGAGGGTGGAGCTAGCTAGCTTTGTTAGCAAGGTGCAGCTGTAGCACACATTAACAGTGTTATTAGTTGGGATGCTAATTTTAGCTAGCGACAAACAGGCTTAAAACAAAACGTTCTTACTGAAAAATGAGCAGCCGACTCCTGATCAGCATTTTCAGCGGCGCTGGTTAAATTTACAGAGAGCAGAGTCGCCTCTATCCTGATTGACAGGTTGCCATGACAGCGACCTGTCAGTCAGCTTGTAGCCCCGCCCTAAAGCCTCCCCTGCTTCCTGGTCTCTGTTCCTCTAAATGGGACCATAATTTACTAAATGAACATCGTGCTGTGTTGAAGAAGACTTGAAACTAGCGACTGAGACCATCAGGAAAGTGTTTACTGGGGGAATAAATCAGCTGAGAAGGAGAAACATTTTCTTCCTACAGCCAGTGGAGTCGCCCCCTGCTGGCTGCTGGAGAGGATGCAAGGTTAATGCACTTCAGCAGTGGCATCAGTTGTGAGAGCCGGAGGTTGCCGCTTACAAGGCGTTATAAATTGCAAATGAAAAGGTTGCTTTATTTTCATATTTAACCTCAAATCAAGGACAGCCTGTGTCACGAATCTGCATAAATCTCAATGTATAATATTCAAAAAGAGGATTAATAATTATTCAAGGCGAGACGCCACAGTCCAAAATGATGTTTCTTCAATTTGTCAATTTTTAGATCTCAGGTGGTTTTGCAACTATTATTACAATACTTTCATAAAAAATCAATCAATCAATGTGCTGGAAAATAGATCCATGTGATATGCATATTAGCGCATATTTAATGAAAATATACCTTATTTGCATATTTTTTAAAAACACAGAACGTTGTAATTAAAAAAACATTTGTTTCCATTCAGCTTGTGAAGTGATTTGAGTAAAGTAAAAAAAACACCATTTGGCTGGTGTCTCGCTTAAAATAAGATCCCATTCCTGGTCCCCAGTGGATGGAGTCTTAAAATAAAGATCCCATTCCTGGTCCCCAGTGGATGGAGTCTTAAAATAAAGATCCCATTCCTGGTCCCCAGTGGATGGAGTCTTAAAATAAAGATCCCATTCCTGGTCCCCAGTGGATGAGTCTTAAAATAAAGATCCATTCCTGGTCCCCAGTGGTTGAACTGTTAAAATATAGATCCCATTCCTGGTCCCAGTGGATGAACCCTTTGAATGTAAATGTCTTTCTTGATGTGCACTACTGCCTGATAGGAGGACAGTAAACTGGAGCATCTGGAGCTCCGGCAGCTGAGCACTAAAGCCGAGTTGAAACCTCATATGACACGTAAGACAACACACACTTTCCTTCTGAAATTGAAGGATTTAACCTGAGACACACACACACACACACACACCTGCAGGCGGCTCGTGTCCCAGCTCTCATTACCCAGAACGGCACCAGGGATCTGTTCCCCTCTCCAGGAGAGCCGCAGAGGGGGACTCTGGGATAGATCAGGCTGATTATCTCCCTCTGTCTTTCTCTGTCACACACACACACGTTCACTTTGTTGGTTGCCGTGGCGACAGTGCGATTAGCTCAACAGTAATTAGCTGTTAATGGGGGGGGCTCTAATTAGATTTTAATATCAGCTTTTTTTGTTCTGTTTATGTTTCTGTTTAATTAACGAGTCATTTATTTCTGCCTGCGTCTAATGTTAATGAATAAACAAGATTCCTGTGTGTTTGTGTGTGTAGTTTGTGTGTGTGTGTGCAGGTGAAGTGTTGTAAGTACTGGCCCGACGACACACGGAGATCTACGGGACATGAAGGTGGCGCTGATCGAGACTCAGCTGCTGTCAGAGTGCGTGATCCGGACCTTCGCTGTGGAGAAGGTAGAACACACACACAGTAACACACACTGTAACACACACTGTAACACACACACTGTAAAACACACACTATAACACACACAATGTAACACACACGTAACACAAACACTGTAACACACACACTGTAACACACACACACAATGTAACACACGCACTGTAACACATGTAACACACACTGTAACACACGCATTGTAACACACACTGTAACACACTCACACAATGTAACACACGCACTGTAACATGCACTGTAACACATGTAACACACACTGTAACCCACGCTGTAACACATGTAACACACACTGTAACACACACTGTAACACAACACACTGTACACACACTGTAACACATGTAACACACACTGTAACACACACTGTAACACACACTGTAACACACACTGTAACACACACTGTAACACACACTGTAACACACACTGTAACACACACTGTAACACACTGTACACTGTAACACACACTGTAACACACACTGTAACACACACTGTAACACACACTGTAACACACACTGTAACACACACAATGTAACACACACGTAACACAAACACTGTAACACACACACTGTAACACACACACACAATGTAACACACGCACTGTAACACACACACACAATGTAACACACGCACTGTAACATGACCTGTAACACATGTAACACACACTGTAACACACACTTTAACACACGCATTGTAACACGTACTGTTACACACGCACTGTAACACACACACACTGTAACACACACACTGTAACACGCACTGTAACGCACACACTGTAACACACGCACTGTAACACACACTGTAACACACACTGTAACACACACACATGTAACACACTGTAACACACACTGTAACACACAATGTAACACACACTGTAACACACTGTAACACACACACTGTAACACACTGTAACACACACTGTAACACACACTGTAACACACGCACTGTAACACACGCACTGTAACACACACTGTAACACACACTGTAACACACACACACAATGTAACACACTGTAACACACACTGTAACACACACTGTAACACACACTGTAACACACACACTGTAACACACTGTAACACACACTGTAACACACTGTAACACCACACTGTAACCCACGCTGTAACATACACTGTAACACACTGTAACACACTGTAACACACACGTGTAACACACTGTAACACACTGTACACACACACTGTAACACACACTGTAACACACACTGTAACACACGCACTGTAACACACACTGTAACACACACTGTAACACACACTGTAACACACACTGTAACACACACTGTAACACACACTGTAACACACTGTAACACACACTGTAACACACACTGTAACACACACTGTAACACACACTGTAACACACACTGTAACACACACTGTAACACACACTGTAACACACACTGTAACACACACTCCCAGGTCAGTAGTTCTTCACTCTCCTCGTTCACTCCTCTCACAGAGAGCTGAAGTATCAGAACTCCTGACCCGTAGCAGATTCAACTACATGCCCACTGGACGTGATTCCTATGAATCTCCTCAGAGCCATATCTCCTTCTGTGGTCCACTGCCACGCTGACGATAGACAACTCTACCTATCCTTCCAGCCAGGCTGATCCCACCGTCTCGGCACGGATCACAGACTGTCTCTGGACATATCTGCATGTATGAAGGCTCGCCACCTGTGTGTGTGTGTGTATCGCGTGCTTAATTTGTGGGCGAGGAAACATCTCGGCGAAGTACCACCGCTTAGTCCAAGAGGATCGAAGCCCGGTCCAGGATAGTAACCGTTGCTACGGTGTGGTATTTGTTCCTCCCTCCTACTGAGACTGGACATCAGGGTAAAAGTGACAGTGACTAGCGCAGTGTTTTTTCCCAAAGTGGAACATATTTCGCTGAGAGTGAAAAACACGCTGTCACGCTCAGCGCTCATCCGCTGCTGCCGCTTCTACCAGCTCAGAAAACGCAGCGCCCCATTGGAATGAATTGAAAAAGACGCTGGCGCCAGAACAAAACTCTTTGGCGGATACATGGCCTAAGACCAAACTCTTGGTCATTCCAGCCAAGCAATCTATCCACCATGGCATCAAACTACTCAGTGACCTCCACTGGTCCCCCGCGGGCCTCCAGAATCAGTTCCAAGTCCCTGATGCTGCATACAGAGTGACTGCTGGGTCTGCACCATCTACCTAAACTCCATAATACAAACTTTACGCTCCTTCATGAGCCAACGAGCGGCCTGGCTCTGCCATCCCTTTACACAAAGCCATCAGAGCAGGAGCGCCCTCTCTAACTTCAAGACGGCTCCTGAAAACTCTGCAGAGAGTACTTCGCCTGATAACACCTCTGACCTCTGACATCACTTCCTGTGCTCTTCTTCCGCCTCCTTACAGTTCTCTTGTATGTAGTGTACTGTATCTTACTTCCTTCCCTTGGTATTTACCCGTTGATGTGATATGTACCATGAGCTCTTACTAGGATCTATTGTCAGGTGTAGATCTGTATTGATGCTCTGCTGATGCTTGTTTGTTGTTCCTCAAATGTAAGTCGCTTTGGATAAAAGGAGAAAATGTAAATATACTTCAAATGTATTTTACACTTTACGTTGCAGAGGGCGGCGGAGATCAGGGAGATTCGTCAGTTTCATTTCACCGGTTGGCTCGATCACGATTGTGCCGCTTCATCACCGGCCTGCTGGGCTTCATCCGCAGAGTCAAGGCCAAAACCCGCCCACTGCCGCCCCACCGTGGTGCACTGCAGGTACACACATTTAAATATGAGTCACTGATAAACGCCACATTACTGTTCATAAAGTGGCGTTTGTTTTAACTATATATCTGTGTGTGTGTGTATTGTATTGCGTCGGGCGGGCGTGACAGGTTGTTTCATAGTGATCGACATCATGCTGGACATGGCGGAGAGAGAGGGCGTGGTCGACATCTACAACTGCGTCCGAGAGCTGAGAGCACGAAGGGTTAACATGGTCCAGACCGAGGTACACACACATCGTATACACATGCATACACACACACATCGTATCACACACACATACATACACATACATCACATACACACGTCGTATACACACATCGCACACACACACACACATCGTATTGCACACACACATCGTATACATACTGTCGTACACACACACACACACATCGTATACACACACATACACATACACACATCGTATACCGCACACACACACATCGTACGCATACACATACGTACACACCACTACCAACACATCGTTACTACACACACCACACATCGTATACACATACACACAACACATATCGTTACGCACACATACGCACACACATCGTATACACACGACACACACATCGTATAATACAACACACACGCACATCGTTACTGCACACACACACACACACTACATTACCGCATACATACGCTACTGCACAGCATAACATCGTATACCACCACACGCACACATCGTACACACACACACATCGTTACACACGCACACACACACATCGTACGCACACACACACACACATGCATTACGTACACACACACACATGATACACACACACACATCGCATTACACACACACACACACACACACACATCGCACACACATTAGCACACACGCACACACACGTACACACACACACACACACATCGTACACACACACACACACACACACACACACATCAGTACACACACACACATCATCACACACACACCGCACACACACACACACACACACACACACACACACACACACAGACACACACACACACACACACACACGCACGCACACACACACACACATGCACACACACACACGCACACACGATTACACACACACACATCGTACACACACACACACATCGTACACACACACACACACACACACACACACACACACACACACACACACACACTCTGTCAGGAAACAACAACACTGATGACAAAAGTAAAAAAACTCTCGTCTGACTGCTGCAGCTCTTTCAAAGGCCGTGATGTCATCAAACAGTGACTGACAGGATGTGACAGATCCGGACGCAGCGATGACCTTCTCTGTCCAACTTTTAATGTCACTCATCTGTTTCTCTTCTGTCCATCCTCCTCCTCCTCCTCCTCCTCCTCCTCCTCCTCCTCCTCCTCCTCCTCCTCCTCTGTGTGTTGACATAAATCATTTATGAAGTGACATTTCAGCCACACTCCTCCTGTCAATCAAACCCGACAGCAGGAGGAGGAGGAGGAGTATTTGTGTCCGTCTTTAAAGACGTCTCTCCCCCTCTCTGTCCACCAGGAGCAATGCGTCTTCATCCATGGCGCCATCTTGGAGGCGTGTCTCTGTGGGGACACTGCGATTCCAGCCAGTCAGCTGCGGTCAGTTTACTACTGAGATGAACCGATTGGATCCTCAGACCAACTCCAGTCAGATCAAAGAGGAGTTCAGGGTAGCGTGTTGATTCCTCATATTGTTGATAATATTGTTGTTGATTTGGCTAATTAGGTTGTTACTGATAATTTTGACTTTCGACCCTAAATAGATAGCTACAGTATACACATGTATGTACAAGTTTCTATAGAGGCGGCCTTTACAGTGTTTATTTTTATTTATTTTATTTATGCCAATAATAGTTTGGGGATCTTTCCCTTACTGACAGTTCTGCAATTAGGAATGTTAATAAGGCATCAGAAAGCTGGCGACAAGCCATCGCGGTTCTGCCGTTAGGAGCGTTAAAGAAGGAGAACCTCGGTTCTGCGTTAGACGTTAGAAGGCATCAGCGAGGGCGACAAACCATCGGTTCTGCCGTTAGGAACGTTTATAAAGGCATCAGAAAGTGGCGACAAACCATCGGTTCTGCCGTTAGGAGACGTTTATAAGGCATCAGAGCGGCGACAAACCATTGGTTCTGCCGTTAGGAGCGTTAAGAAGGCGTCAGCGAGGCAGAAACCATTTGTTCTGCTGTTAGGAATATTACTAAGCCATCGGTGAAGGGTGACAAACCATCGGTTCTACCATTAGGAGCCATAATAAGGGGTTGGCGAAGGGCAACAAACCATGGGTTCTGCCGTCGTTAGGAACGCGTTTATCGAGGCATCAGAAAGCTGGCGACAAACCATGGGTTCTGCCGTTAGGAAGCGTTTATAAGGCATCAGGAAAGCGGCTGACATAAACGCCATCAGGGTTCTGTCGTTAGGATAACGCGTCTATCAGGCATCAGTAAAGCGGTGATAAACCATCTGGTTCTGCCGTCTAGGTGGCCACTATTACTCGTTAAGCCATCAGGCATCGAAGCGGTGACAGACCATTGGTTCTGCCATTAGGAAACGCGTCTGAAGAAGCGTCTGCGTTAGCGTTAAGAGGCTCAGGAAACCATCAGTTCTGTCGTTAGGAGCGTTAATAAGGCATCAGAAAGCAGTGATAAACTATCGGTTCTGCCGTTAGGAACTGTTAATCTGGCGTCTGCAAAGGGCTGAAACCATCGGTTCTGTCGTTAGGAAGATTAATAAGAGCGTCAGTGAAGAGGCGACAAACCATCGGATCTGCTGTTAAGAGCGTTAATAAGGCATCAGTAAAGGGCGATAAACCCTCAGTTCTGCCTTTAGGAACATTAATAAAGGCGTCAGAAAGCTGCGATAAACCATCATTTCTGCCGTTAGGAACATTAATAAAGGTCGCGAAGGGCTGACGAACCCTTAGTTCTGCCGTTAGGAACGTTAAGAAGGCGTCAGAAAGCTGCGACAAACCATCGGTTCTGCCGTTAGGAACGTTAAGAAGGCGTCAGCGAGAGGCGAGAAACCACCGGTTCTGCTGTTAGGAATATTACTAAGCCGTCGGCGAAGGGTTACAAACCATCGGTTCTACCGTTAGGAACCATTAATAAGGCATCGGCGAAGGGCGACAAACCATTGGTTCTGCCGTTAGGAACGTTTATAAGGCATCAGAAAGCGGCGACAAACCATGGGTTCTGTCGTTAGGAACATTTATCAGGCATCAGAAAGCGGTGATAAACTATCGGTTCTGCCGTTAGGCATATTACTAAGCCATCGGCGAAGGGTGACAGACCATTGGTTCAGCCGTTAGGAGCGTTAAGAAGGCGTCAAGCGGCGACAAACCATCGGTTCTGCCTTTAGGAGACGCGTAATACTAAGGCGCGTCGGCGAAGGGTGGCGAACCATCGGTTCTGCTGTTAGGAGCGTTAATAAAGCGTCAGCAAGGCGATAAACCCTCAGTTCTGCCTTTAGGAGCGTTAATAAAGGCGTCGGCGAGAGCGGCGAACCCTCGGTTCTGTCTAAAGTGATGGGAGCCGTTGTGTTGGCGTTGTTGGTATCTGTACTGGCACTGACTGGTATCCATATGTATTATTAATGTCACTGGTGTGTTCGTGCTCAGACTCTGAACATGGTCACGCCACGCTCGCGGTGGAGGACTGCAGCATCGCTCTTTGCCTAGAAACCACGAGAAGAACCGCTGCATGGGCGTGTTGCCTCGGACCGCTGCCTGCCGTTCCTCATCACCATCGGCGGAGAGAGCTCCAACTACATCAACGCTGCGCTGATGGACGTATGTGACACAAGCGAAGGACAAAAAAGCAGAATGTGAATTGTTATCATTTCACTGCTTCCTGATTGATCAGCAACTGAAAGCGAGGATGGTGAAAGTCCAGAGGGACAGATTTCACCGCATGTAACGTTCCAGCTAAGGCAGCTAATGGGTTTTCAAATATGTTGTTTTACCTTGAAACATGTTCGATGTCCCTCGGACTTTCACCAGCCATCGTGTCCTGATCGATCAGGAGACGCAGCAGTCGCGACCTTATGCTTTGATAACAGCATTTGGGCTTCGTTGGCGTGGCGTCAGGGGAAAATGGCCGCCGTGTGGATATGGTGCTTTAGAAGGAGCTGAATTAGCCGTTAGCAGCTCCTGTTTGCTTCCTGTTTGACAATAAAGAAAACTTAACAACATGATTCTCTTAATATTAAGGACAAATCTAAACCTGTCATTAAACACCATAATACCTAGATACATAATTATTAATTATAATGAGGGTTATTAAAGTAACTGTCCCTTTAAGCAGAGAGAGAGAGAGAGAGAGGCCTTTGGTTTATGTTAGAGAGAGAGAGAGAGAGAGAGGCCTTTGGTTTATGTTAGAGAGAGAGAGAGAGAGGCCTTTGGTTTATGTGAGAGAGAGAGGCCTTTGGTTTATGTTAGAGAGAGAGGGCCTTTGGTTTATGTTAGAGAGAGAGACTTTGGTTTATGTTAGAGAGAGGCCTTTGGTTTATGTTAGAGAGAGCCTTTGGTTTATGTTAGAGAGAGAGGCCTTTGGTTTATGTTAGAGAGAGAGAGAGAGAGGCCTTTGGTTTATGAGAGAGAGAGAGGCCTTTGGTTTATGTTGAGAGAGAGGCCTTTGGTTTATGTTAGAGAGAGAGCGAGCAGGCTCAGCATGTTTGTGGCTTGATGGAGGCTTTAGACACACAGACCGCAGTATTGTCCTACCTACCATTTCACCAATAAACATCTCCGTCCCCATGGAAACCCACCAAACACCTGACCACAGAGAGTGCGTGTGTTCAAAGCTGCTCTTAAAGCTCAGAGAGGGAAAAACTTGTTGATCTTACTGATTCGCGTGCTTGATGTCATTTCCTGCTGCGTGACCTTACATGCATGCAGCGTGTGTTAACTGTTGCAGAGCTACAAGCAGCCGTCAGCGTTTATCGTTACCCAGCATCCTTTGCCCAACACGGTGAAGGACTTCTGGCGTCTGGTCCTGGACTACCACTGCCGTCCATACGTCATGCTGAGCGACGTCGACCCGCACAGGTAAGCGCACACACGAGCACGCGTGAATGGCGAGCACTGTCCACTGGTGAACTGGCTCTTAGAAAATCAGCCTGTCCCTGCGTCTGTCTCTCAGCTGTGTCCTCAGTACTGGCGGAGAGCGGCCTCCATCGCATCTCGGCTCCTTGCAGGTGGAGTTTGTGTCAGCGGATCTGGAAGAGGGCGTCATCAGCGAATTTTCAGGATCTACAACACAGCAAGAGTGCGTTTCTTTTTACTCTCCGTCCCCTCCCTTTCCGGTTGGTGTAAAGTCAGGGACACATCAGGGGTGTCCAGAGGTTTCAGCTCCTTCCTGACACTGAAGCACCTCTATGCCGGTTTGTCCGGCTGCTCTCCAGCTGCACGCCAAGCGCTGAGGCGTGGAGCAGCTCAGACTGCAGCTGGTGTCTCGCTAAGCGGTGAAAGAGCGAGGACGCGCAGCCAAACCCAAACTGTAAGCGTCTGATTAAACACTGAACAGCTGCAGTCTGAAGTGATTCCGCTCATTAAGTTCAAATTTAATGATCAGAAAACACAGCGTTCACTCGCGAGCTGGAACAAAACAAAGAGCTGCTGCATTTTCTGCATTAAGTTTTTTAGTTATGTAAGTTTGATGGCGACAGGCGCAGTGCAGCTCTCCGAGGTCTGTCCTCTTAATAAAAGTCTACCTGCGTGTTTACACCTGCTTCCCAGAGCATGCTAACGCCCGCTAATTAGCTGTTGTTGATGCTAGTTGATGCTAGTCAGGTATTAGCCGACAGCTTTAGCAGAAGCCGCGTCTCTCAGACCGGGGTTGTTTGATTTTGACCCCCTTTCCAGCCTCAGGTGTTCAGCTGAGCTTGTGTTTGATCCAAACCTCCATTTCTTTCCTGTTTCACCAAATTTAGATCAGAATGCGTTTGATTCAAACCTCTTCACCTCCCGTCGGGCTGAGTTTAGGTTTTGCTGCGTTTGATTTGTGCCTCGTTTCCTCCCGTGTCTCCACAACATTTCGTCTCTGTTTGATCCAGACTCCCCCTCCCGCCCGCCTCGCCGTGGCAGGTCGGATTAGCTTTCAGCGTTTGATTTGAAGCCTCTCTCCTCCCTGTCGGCTCACATTTATGTTAGGATCAGTTTATCCTCCATCCCTTACCTGCCTTCTGTTTACCTGTCTCACCTCCTTCATTCCTTCCTTCCTCCTTCCTTCCATTACTTCCTTCCTACTTCTTTTGCTTCCTTGTCTCCTTCTGTACCTGCTCCTTTCTTTACTTCACTCCTTTCCTATCCCCTTCCATCCTCCCCGTTCCCTATTTGTCCTCCCTTCCTTCCTCTTATGTCAGGGTGTGTTTGATTTGTCTCCTCTTCCTCCTCTACGATTTTACTTTGGGGTGTGTTTGATTTCTCCATCCTTCCCTGAGGTTGGGGATTACGCTTGTTCTGACCCGCTGTCCTCCCTGTGCCCCCAGCCGCAGGGCGGGTACCGCATGGTGCAGCAGTTCCAGTTCCTGGGCTGGCCCATGTACCGGGACACGCCGTCTCAAGCCTCCTTCCTCAAACTGGTCCACCAGGTGGACAAATGGCAGGAGAATGCGACGGAGGAGAGGGCTTACCGTGGTGCACTGCCTGTAAGAGTACACGCTCACAGTACTGCAGATAGTACTGCTGATACTGCAGCCACTGATACTGCAATATAGTACCACTGATACTACAATACAATACTACTGTTACTGCAATACAATACTACAAACACTACAACACAGTACTACAGACACTAAAACATAGTAATACAGATACTACATTAAAGTACTACAGATACCACAGTATACAAATAATACTGACATGAATCGTGATGTTTTGTCTCCATCTAGTGGTGAAAAAATGGAACTGCATTCTGGTTGAAATCTTTCTGACTCCTCTCCTCTCTGTCTCTTCCCTACCTCTCTGCCCCAGGAACGGGGGAGGTCGCAGCGGCGTGTTCTGCAGCATCAGTATTGTGTGTGAGATGTTGCGACAGCAGCGATGTGTCGACGTGTTTCACGCCGTTAAAACTCTGAGAAACAACAAACCCAACATGGTGGACCTGCTGGTAACTAACACACGCAGGAATACACATTGTCAGTATCACCACCACGCAGCCCCCTGACCTCTGACCTCTGCCCCCACAGGAACAGTACAAGTTCTGCTATGAAGTTGCTCTGGAGTATCTCAACTCTGCTTAGCCTCATCCAGAGACACTCCTTCGTCCTCCTCCTCCTCCTCCCTCAGAAACGAAGCTGCACACAGACGGGAGGGAGAGCAGGCGGAGGGGTCTACTACTGACTGAAGGTGAAGAGGAGGAGGATGTTTTTGCACTGCCTGTTTGACTGCGAGCACGGACACCTGAACTCGTGTCTCTCTGTTGTGTTGAACCTGTTTTTTTTATCGTTGTTTCTGTCGTATTGATGAAAGTAAAGGAACCAAAACAAGCTTCAACACGTCTGCGCTCCTGGATTTTGTTTTTGTAGCGTGGGGTGGAGCATCGGGCCCCGGGACCTACCTGAACTGTGTCGACATAAGGCACCTGAACTCCACGCCTCTCTGCTTCCTGTCGGTCAGCAGAGACAAAAGTCCTCTTCCAGGACCGGACCTTCTCAGACCTCCGGCTGCTCCCCGAAGCGTCCCGCCAGAGGGTTTCAACCTGGAAAGCTGGTCCGTTATTAGATTTCACACCTGCAGTTCGGTTCATCCGGTAAAGAATCCTGTTTATCCTGTTCACACTGAAGTTCCACAAACGAACCCGGAGGACTGAACATGAAGTTTCTGCAGCAGTTTAATCTTCTGATTCTGTCTTTTATGGACTGAACGAGCTGACGCAGTACCGGCACCTTTTTAACAGCTTCTGACCTGTTAACCAGGGAAACTACCCGCGCTGACATGTGGACGTGGTCACCACATGATTTGCATAAACAAATCCAGCCTAGATTAATTATAGGATCTCTTCCTGAAAACATGTCACGGTCAGCATGTGGATTCATGACCAGGTTAGCCTCTGAAATAAAGCTCAGCAACAGCAGGAACACCTGCTGGTCGGTCCCTACAGAGCATGATGGGATATATATATAGCAGGAGGACGCGTCACATGAATATTGTACCTTTATGTTTCAGGATGGTTTCAGATTTTAAACGATGATGTTACATCCGATTGGTCGTAGAGCAGCGTGACATCATGAGCTCAGAATCATCGTTGGGTTTAAATTAGAAACGTTATGTTTTGATTATCGTTCGTTCACTAAACCCCTCCCCCAAACAGCGCCTGTCCAATCACAGCTCAGCAACAGTGACTGGTCACATCAGTGTTCGTCTCCTCTGAGGCCCGTGTCCACCAAAGCGTTTTTGCCAGCTGAAAGCGCCACCTGCTGTTCTGAAACGCCTAGCTGCCAGCGCTAGAGTGCGTTTTGAGGCGCACTTTTTTTCTCGAGAAGCTGTGGTTGCTATGATACATAATTTCCGTGGAGACGATGTGCTGCAAGGAGAGCAGCCTGCTTAATTTACTGAATGTAAAATGTCACCACAAAGTACGTAGGCCTACTTGATCTGCATGAAAAGAAGGCTGAAACATGAGAGTACAGACTTTTCCGTACGTGTGTTCATGAGATTTTGCGGGCGAGGCAACACCTACGGCTAGTAGGCACATGGTTTCGTTCAAGATCCGGATGTGCTTTCGGTGCGGTGTTTGTCC
>JALXJV020000011.1:603948-770915 GCA_024633595.2 Lepomis macrochirus | reverse complement strand
AGAGAGAGAGAAACAGAGAGAGAGAGAGCAGAGAGAGAGAGAGAGACAGAGAGAGAGAGAAGAGAGAGAGAGAGAGCATCGAACTTCGACAAAGTCTCATCTCCGACCTGATATTTAGATTTCTTTTCAGTAAATATATTTGTTTGACAGGAAAGCTGTGCAGGAATAAGTATACTGTATATATAATATACAGCAGAAAAAGGGCAGAGTGCTTGAGCCCTTTGATGTCTATGTGTGCGATGCCTGCCCACGAAGCTATTTTATGATTTCACTCTCTGAATGAAGAACGATGTGTAAACGTCAGGAACATGTGTTTCTCACAATTCAATTCAAATCAGCTTTATTGACATTAACAGTGTTGCCATATAAAGAACATTAGAACAATTCATTCAATACATTTCATTAAACAAGTAAATAAAACAGTAAAAGTTGTGTTTGTGTTAATAAAAAATAAAACATTAATGATAAAAATATATAAAATATAAAAATTCTGTAAAAATAAATGTTAAAATAAAAGTAAATAAATAAAACAGTAAGTTTGTGTTAAAAAAATAAAAAATATTAAAAGTAAAATAGATAAAACTGTGAACGTGTGTATTAATAGACAAAAAATAAATCATTCATTTCAATAAAAAAATTAGGATCAAATTTACAAACAAAACTTAATTATTAATATCAAACAGTGATAATAATAATAATTTGATGGTCGAGCAGAGCGAGCTGATGGTCAGTGTGGACTCTACATGCAGTGTTTTAAACTTGTATGGTGGAGTGCTGGAAGTGATTTGGTGTCGTGGTGTCTTCATGTCTGATGGGAGGGGCCACGGACTGAGTGTGAAAAGGTAAAAAGTTCATGGGGGGCAGAGGGTGGTGAGTTCAGCTTCCGCTGCTGCGTTCAGGGACCGCCTCGAACGCATGAAAGCCGTCAATCCAGACTAGTGAGCGGTGCTGAGAGCAGCTCAGGCTTCTATTGATCTCCGTTCTCCATCAGGAACAATAAAGTGTTTCTGCCCCCCCTCCCCACGCTCCCCTAACGATCGTGAAGATTCCAACATCTCGCGGCCGCGCTGAAATCCATCACGCCGTTTAAAGCTGCCGCTTTCATTTCAGAGGCGTCGTGTTATAATTCAGTTTATGATCACCTCAGATCAATAACAGGAGCTCAGGCTGTTTCCTTCCCCTGAACGCAGCGTCCGGTTCTACGAGGTCCTTTTCTCTCGTAGTACTACTGCCATCGATACTTCTGGTACTGCTGGTGTATCAGAGGGAGGACAATCGAGCCCAGCGGCAAAAAACTCTTTCAGCTTCAGCTGCAAAAATGACAGACTGATGATGATGGTGATGATGATGGTGATGATGTCAGCGGTTTGGTCCGTCTGGCTGAAGGCGATGAAAAACCTCGACCTCATTTTCTCTCTGTGTCCAGAGCACCGCTAACGTAGCTTAGCACAGAAACGACCAAAGCCACCAGCCGCTGGGAGGAGAATCAGTGAATCAGGGGCCCGAGTGGAGCTGGGGCCCCTGATGAACCCTACTGTCATGCTCACAAATGTTTGCGTTGGAGTTTTATGATTTTTATTCTGCGACGTAGACGGTATGTGCTACGGACACGAAAACTAAAGTAGGTCACCATAGCAGCGGCAGGTGAAAACATTACGCACACTAGCGCTACTAGCAAACTCAACATGTTTCGGTTGGAACTGTCGCACATGAAGGGCATATCAGAAACCTTACATCCACGCGTTCGAGCTGAATCTTGTGGTTTAGGCCACGCCCATTTCCGTCTATAATTTTTGTATTACGCAAAACTGAAAACCTATTTTAATCAACTCCAATCGCCAAACTTGGCACGAACCATCTCTGGACCAAGATGACCGAAACTCTGTAGAGGAAATTTTGATCTGACAATAAATGTCCAGATTATAAGATGTGACAAACGCTAAAAACAGGATGTGATGTCATATCTTAGGTTTGCAACGTCCGATCGGCGCCAAACTCGGACACCTTATCTGGCACGCCGTCCCGAAGGGCTGTGTGAAATTTGAAGTCTAGGTGGTGCTAACTGCAAGACCCTTTAATTTCAAACTGTGGTCGTTTATTCGCCGCAGGCCCCGAACCGCGGCGGGCGGCGGATCGACTTCGCGCAGCCCTACGTGTGAGCGCGGGCGAGCTGGTGCGGATGGCTTGCACACTGAAGAACTTCACATGACAAACCTGCGTCCTGCCGTCATCTATCTGGGCTGCGTCTGCCTGTGCTTTCGACACTGATTGGTTTATAAATGAACGTCAGCGTCAAAGGAACAAACAGACGCGCATCTTTTCCAAAGAAGGTTAAAATAAATGGCAGCTGGAGCTGGTTGAAGATGCTCGACGACGCTGCTAACGAGCCCCCAGAGGTCAAAGAGTCCATCGTGACAGTCAGAACTGAAGAAGCCTCTCAGAAGGTGGACGGAGGCGTCTTCGCTCTCTTCAGCCGGGTCCAGCTGCTTTCATTTAACCTTCCTTCGGTAACCATGAGCTGGACATCAGGCCAGTGAAGGCGAGGATCCTCTTCAGCCCGAAGACCTCAACTCAGATCTACCTGTCCACAGGTGTGAGGCGTGGCGGGAGGGAACCGGGTCCACGTGGATCGATGGGGAGACGGAGAGCTGAAGTGTTTGTCATAACGGCGAGCATCAGAGGAACGTGTGAGTGTTTCATCTATTGATCAGCTGCTCTGCTGGGAACCAATCAGCTTCCTGCGTGTAAGTGAATTAAACTGTGTGTGTGGCCCCCCAGGGCTTAATGAAAGAGGAGGTTACATCTGGGGCTCCGAGGGGCCGATCGATGCGAGGGAGGGAGGGAGGAGAGAGGAGGAGAGAGAGGGGAGTCGGTGCGAGCAGCAGAAACACTCTCTCCTCCTCAGGCTTCACATCAGACGGAGCAGAGACCACAGGAAGTGAGGACGAGCAGGAAAATGGACGTAAAGGCAGAAAAACAACTGCAGAACTTTGATTTTGGAGTTTAGTGAGAAAATCAAATCTTTACGGAGACGTAACCGTCGACGCCCCCACAGACGCTTTATTTACTTTTTTGTGTCGCAAAGAAAACAAACAAACAAACCCCCCGAATGGCGGCAATTTGCTCCGTGATGCAGGTAACCCTCGGGGTCGTCATGGCGTCGATGGTCGCCCGGGGGGACGGAGCGCGGGTGGTGAGCGGTGAGTTCAGAAACTAAAGTAAAGATGTAATTTGCTCTTTCTTAAATTGTGTGTTTGTACCGTCAGTGCTGTTGTGTTGAGGCCAAACTAATTAATGAGTAATAATTTTTATTTATTTATCGGTTTCTGGTTGTTTTTTAACTTTTAAACATGATCAACTTGCATGAGGTCCATCCCATTAACCTGAGGTTAATAATCAGTTATGGATTATAGATTTAAAGGTTTTTTACCAAATATCATTAAACCCATCATTTACCTTAAAGCTGAACATCCCAGGATCTTAAGCTGTTTGTTACCCTGAAAACTTAAATAATGTTGATAATCCATTAAAACCCTTTAATATATTAGAATCAGTCATTTCAACCCAAACTTATTTATTGCTGCTCGTACTTGTATGTATTGTCAGTTGTAGATCAGTTGTATCTGATGCTCTGTTGATACTTGTAAGTTGTTCCCTTTGGATAAAAGCCACATGAGTAAATGTAAATGTAACTTGGGCCCACGTTCAGCTGTATAAGCTGTAATATTGTTTATCTCATTTAGAAAATCATTTGAACCATTTTACGTGTTTTCCCTTTAATAATAAATATGTGTCCATTCAGCCAAAGTCTGTTAAACAGACAGTAGAGTAAGGTTCTGTTAACAGGAGTCGTTTTAATTTGACAGTTCAGCTGTTGGGTCTGATGCTTTTCGTTAATATTTCACTTCGGCTGCCTTTTCTCCGTTTTTCCCCTCAAGGTTTTAATGTAATTAAAGAGTCACATTGTTAAAATGTTGCATGCTGTTGCTCATCTGTCTTTATCTCAAATACCACTCCAGCTTCTTCCACCACCAAAGGTCCATTCAGTGCTCCGGGTTACAGTGTTTATTAACTAACTGAGCTCCTTAAAAACATTATTTCATATCTTTTCTTACGATGAATGATTTAACTATATCTTCTTATGTCCGTTAGTGTGCTTTTATTTTCAGTGATGGTGCTTTCACTGGAGAACAGTGTGTGGTACAAACCCTCTGTTGTCTTCTTTGAGTTGTGTCGTGTGTTGGCAGCACTGCCCTGAATAACGGCCACGCTAATACAGCAAATCTGAGTTTGAGAGAGAGAGACGGAGGGAGAGAGAGGGAGACGGGCTGATAGCAGACAGATATATATGGAGCTCTTTAGTGGCTTTAACAGTAAAGTGATGATGGTGCAGAAGAGAATCCAGCTAATCACTTAAAGTAGCTCTGAGTGTGTGCGAGGCTGTTTTAACCAGACTGAGTATTAATCACTGCAGCTATTCACCGGGCATCTGCACACACACACACTGTAACACACACTGGAACACACACATTAACACACTGTAACCCACACTGGAACACACACACTGTAACACACACACACACACACACACACAAACACACTGTAACACACACACTGTAACACACACACACACACACACTGTAACACACACACACACACTGTAACACACACACACAAACACACTGTAACACACACTGTAACACACACACACACACACACTGTAACACACACACACAAACACACTGTAACACACACTGTAACACACACACATTAACACACTGTAACCCACACTGGAACACACACACTGTAACACACACACACACACACACACACACAGTGTAACACACACACACTGCCTGTGTTTTGTTGCTGTAGTTTTCTCACAGTGACTCTGATGGACAGATACCAGCCATATTGTCTCTGTGTACAGTGATGTCACTAATATAGTGACGATACTGTCACATCACAAATATAGTCAAGAAGTCTACTTGGTATATATGAATATATTCCGAGTCAGGGACCAAGAAAGAGCCAAGCTTCAGAGTCAGGGATCAAGTAAGAGTCAAGCTTCCTAGTCAGGGACCAAGAAAGAGCCAAGCTTCCGAGTCAGGGACCAAGAAAGAGCCAAGCTTCCGAGTCAGGGACCAAGAAAGACCCAAGTTTCCGAGTCAGGGATCAAGTAAGAGTCGAGCTTCCGAGTCAGGGATCAAGAAAGAGCCAAGCTTCCAAGTCAGGGACCAAGAAAGAGCCAAGCTTCCGAGTCAGGGACCAAGAAAGAGCCAAGCTTCAGAGTCAGGGACCAAGAAAGAGCCAAGCTTCCGAGTCAGGGATGAAGAAAGAACAAAGCATTAAGAATTTAGCGTGAAGCACGGTTCCTAGTTAAGGCCTAAGGTGTTAACCAAGCCAAAGTTGGACTATATGACAATGACTGTCTTCCTCTCTCAGGTCAGACGTTGTGCTTGGGTGGTCCAGAGCGTCCCTGCTATAAGATTGCATATTTCCATGACGTTAAGAGCCGTGTTGCCTTCAAAGAGGCAAATCAGGCCTGTAAGGTGGACAAGGGGTCGCTGCTCAGCATCGAGAGCCAGGAAGAGCAGAGAGACATCGAAAACCTGCTGCAGGTGAGACGGACACCTGGGAACCTGTTTAAATGATCTGCAGTGGGGCATAGTACAGGTGCATCATGTCCGACTCCTTAAGGGTTGGATTTAGTCTCTTCATTGATTAGTTTCACTGGATGAACCTGGACTGTGTGTGTGAGACCTTTTGGATGTGTAGAAGAACACAGAACATGAATTAACTTTAGATCCTGACCGATCCTGTCGGCGTCGGGAGATTTAAATAATCTGCCGTGTGCGTAAATGCACACAGCGTCTTTCTGAATGAGGCCTGCTCGATCCGAACTAGAACCCGCCTACAGCAGGGAAATACTGCGCCATTGATTTCAGACCAGGGTTTTGTTACTAGCAACGACACTTGTTCTGCGCCGCTTTGCGCCGGGCTTTGTGTTCCCCCTCTCATCCTTCTCTTCCCTCTCGTCTCCAGGAGCTGCGTTCAGGAGCAGTGGGTGGAGCAGGGGGAGGTATAGCAGATGGTGATTTCTGGATCGGTCTGACTCGGAGGGACGGAGTCGATCAGACTGAACTTAGCAACACCTTCACTTCCTGTCCACAGCGCTACTACTGGACCGACGGCAGTCTAGCCCCCTTCAGGTGAGAGTTGGCTTGAAGCCACAAACAGGTTGATCAGGTTGGCGCTCCGGCTCTATGTGTGTAGAACTTTTTAACAGTGTTATTAATATGTTGAGGTAGTTTGGAGAAAGTTTCAGAAAAAGAATAATCGGAATCGGCTTCATCGGCAAGTAGGTTTATAAGATTTACTTTACAGATCGATGATATAAACATTTACACGTTTGAAGCCACACCTGGTCATCATCAAGGCGAGGAGTGAAAGTCTTCTAGCTGTCGTAGGAAGAAGAATGTTTCCAATGACCCGCTTTAAAATGCTTCACTGCTAAAAAGGCATCAGAAGGTCAAGAGTGAAATATCTGACAGTAACTGCACACCTGCAGAGCAGAGAAACACTAAGGGGGCGGGGCTTAGCATACAGCCAAGGACTAGTGATGATGATGATGATGATGGTGTTGTAGGAACTGGTATGTCGACGAGCCGTCCTGCGGAGGAGAGGCCTGCGTCGTGATGTACCATCAGCCAACCGCACTTCCTGGTCTGGGCGGGGCTTATCTCTACCAATGGAACGACGACCGCTGCAACATGAAACACAATTTCATCTGCAAATATGAACCAGGTACCATCAGCCAATCAAGCTTTAGTCTCTACTAAACTAATCAGGTGCCATCAGCCAATCAGCTTCAGTCTCTGGTCCACACCAGAGGTGCCATCAGTCTGCTGTTTCTTTCATTATTTCTTTCTTTCAGAGAGCCATCTTGTGAAGAAACAGGTTGACTCACCTGGAGGGCAGGGCACAGGTGAGCAGGAAAGACCTTATAAGGTCATAACTTGCATATTTTCTCCATTCATGTCAAAATGCAAACTTCCATCATTCCAGCTGGGATCCATTTAATAAGCCAGCAGCTGCCCTAACAAACATGGTCTGTGAAATTGTTGAAGGGTCTCTAAAACATCGACAATGTGGATCATGCGTAAACAGAATACAGGCTTTACGTGTTTTTATTTAATGTTTGAAGAATCTGCTTTCAGTGCCAGCAGATAATCAATAAAGTTATGCTGCTGTATGTGCTGTGTAAAGCAGCGTCTTTCTTAATGGGGAGATGATTTCACCCCCGCTAATAATCACCCACCTGATCAGCAGGTATACCTGTGATCTGCACATCACTAGAACCCACCTCTGCTTACTGTCTGAATAATGCGCCTGTTAAAGAGCCGAGAACGTAACTCAAAAGTAACACAAAACTTTTAAAGCATTACAATTCAGACACTGTAAAACTGTAATATAATCAATTACTCTTAAATGACAGTAACGAGTAATCTATAATATATTACATTTTGTAAGTAACTGCCCAACATTCATGCACATTATCACACGTTAACACATTAGTGGTTTTATATCCACTAATGCACATTAATATATTTATATTGTTTTGAAACAAATACATAAAGCTAAAGTTAAAGTTAAAGTTCCGGCTGTTGCTGCACGGCGGCAGCTTGCTCTCTGAAAGCCGATGAGACTTTGGGATGCAGGACTTGTAGTAAGGTTGTGATCCTCTCTGAACTCGCTGCTGTCTTTCCTCGCTCACCTGTAGTCTCTTCCTGTAGCGCCACCATGAGGTCAACCTGTTTGTGTGTTTCTCCTCAGAGGCGACAGCAGGTGGAGGCGTGGTCAAACAGTCCGCAGGTAGCGAGGAGGTTCCCCCTCAGGTCGCCGTGGCTGGAGCTTCAGGTACACACTGACCTCTCACTGCCCTCCGACCTTTGACCTCTGCTTTGGCCTCACGGCTCTGTCTCTCTTCAGGCATGGTCCTGGTGTACGTGATCATCCCCACAATCCCCCTGCTGCTGCTCATCCTGGTGGCTTCTGGGACATGTTGTTTTCAGATGCTCAGTAGAAGGTAAGGCAGAAACTACACCTCCCAGCGGCCTCTGCTGCAGCTTACACCGTGACGACGGTGACCGCTGACGACGCAGGCGTGTATTCTGAGCGCGTGCAGTGCTTACTCAGTGATTATGACGGGTCAAACGCTCAGACATCTCGTTAACGAGAGGTGATTTGCAGCAGCCGCTGGCTCCGGGCCCTGCTTCGCTCTGTGACGGAGTCAATACCTGGCATCGCCTCCCTCTCTTTATATGCAGAGTAACGTTGGTGTGTGAAGCTGCTTTGGGTTCGGAGGATCCTCCTGTACGAACGGACGAGGCTGCAACTTCAGGCAGCCAAAAACAAACCATGTGGCCGCCTTACTCTCAGCGGGGAAACGTTTGGCACGCTAACTTTAGCTGCTGTCGGTCTCCTCCGATCACCTGCCGCTCATTAGTTAATATCATGCACACATCTCTAACCCGACGCTCTCTCCCCTCAGCGCTCCCCGGTCCAAGACCGCCGTCAACCAGTCAAACCTGTGGATCTCCAGGACGCCCAAACCGGACAGCATGGAGGTCTGACATCACAGCGACATCATCGACCGGCGGAGGGGCCACGTCGCTTCGCTGCTAAACCAATCCTCATCATCATCATCATCATCATCGGGCGATGTTGACGGACAGGTTCAGGAGCGGGCGGAGCTGTAAGAGGACGATGATGTCATCGCAGAGGCTTTTTTTTAATTTCTGGAGATTTAGTGCAGTTTATGACTAAAATGCACACAGCTCGTTTACTGACCACCTGATTACTGTGTACCGGCTGCAGACATGTTCTACAGAGTAACACATCACTGCACATTCTAATACTCACCTGTACAGGTACCTCTGCTTCCTTCAGTCTTTACTATCCTTCTTTCCTTCCTTCTCTTCCTGCTCTGTGGATGCCTCCTAGCTTCCTTCCTTCCCGTCCACGTCTCCTTCTCTCTCCTGTTTCTCTCCTTCATCTCGTTTCCTCTCCTCTTACAGAGAACGCTTCACCCATCTGTTTGAAGTTAATTGATCGTGTACAGTTAATGAAGTGGGAGTGATCATCAGCTGAGAGGGAAATGAAGCGTCCTCGGGGGGGGGGGTCCTCTGCAGGGGTGCGTTTGATTTCTGTTAATTTAAAAGAGCTGAGATGAAAGAGAGGCAGCACATGAAGAGATGAGACAGATTCATTTTGCATCACGTCTGAGCTGTTAGAGATCGATCGACTCTGAAACAAACTGAATATTTAATCTCTCACAAGTTTGTAATGCTCCACTTTAACACTTATTGATCATCTATAATCAGCATATAAACCTGTCAGCGGAGCTCCGCCTCCTGTAGACACAGCTGTGTACAGATTATTACTGTTATTAACCAGTTATTACATGTTTATACGCTGACGATCAATAACAGAGGGAAAGTGCTCCCTGCTTATCTGCAGAGCTGCTTGTTCCCAGGCGACGTGAACGCACCGGGAACTGAAACATGCTGAAGCTTCTTTAAACTGCTCTCAGATCAGCTGAGGAACCTGATCCCGTAGAACTGATTTCTCGCCTTGTGACTGGATACTCTAATTAATATTCGCTCTGTAAGTCGACAGAAACTCCAGCTGGACCCTGAACACGTCGACATGGAGTCGGTCGGCTCCATCAATAGCGAATCCAGCACACCTTTGCGTCACCTTTTAACGCCCTGGGTGACCGTTAGCGCTCCGTGGTCAGGTTAATATGCAACGTCCGGTTAGACTTTCAAAATAAAAGTACGTCTTAACGTTGTGAAACGTCGCCATTTGGTTAGTTTAGGCACCGAAACCACTCAGAATTTTGAATGCTGACTTTTTGTTTTACGCAGGAATCAAACGCCGATCTCCTGGATGAAAGTCTGGTTTCTGCCCCACCATCCAGCCCACACCTACCTTTACGGTTTAAAACTGACGCCAACGGGTCTTGACCATTTCATGACCACACTTCACAGTTTCCAAGTTTCACATCCACATTTTGGAGCTGTACCAACTTCCTGTGTGAAGAAACGACAGTTTAACCCCAGAGCGCCGTGGCGACAGATTAACGAGCGTTTAACCCCAGAGGGCCGTGACGACAGATTAACGAGCGTTTAACCCCAGAGCGCCGTGACGAGAGTTTAGAAGTTCTTTCATGTCATGTGCTTCATTTCTCTCTCAGAATCCCAGCTGACCAAGAAACAAACCCACCAATCAGCCCATTAACTCTGTCTGATTAATGCATTGATACCAAATTAATGGTTTTTCACACCGTTCCAAGTTGCAGTCACCATGGAAACCGCTCAATGTGTCATCACGTGCAGTGGCGTTTGTGTTTGTACTTCGACACTCTGACAAAGTAATGAATTAAAGTCTTTCTGTGACTCCGAGTGTTTTTATGTGACATATACAAACATTTCTATCTGTGGAAATGTGCAGGAGGGACAAGAGGTAGAGAAAGAAAGACAGACAGAAAGAAAGAGAAGAGAAGAAAGACAGAAATACAGAGAGAAAGAAAGAGAAGAAAAGAAAGAAAGAAAGAAGGACAGAAGAAAGAGAAAGAAAGAAAGAAAGAGGAGGACGAATACAAGGAAAGAAAGAAAGATGAATATTAAGACAGAAAGAAAGGAGGAGGGAGAGAAGGAAAGAAAGAAAGAGATGAATACAAGCACTATATGACAAGGGGAGCACTATATGACAAGGGGAGCACTATATGGTTAGGGGAGCATAATATGGCTAGGGGAACACTATATGACAAGGAGAGCACTATATGGCAAGGGGAGCATAATATGGCTAGGGGAACACTATATGACAAGGAGAGCACTATATGGCTAGGGGAGCATAATATGGCTAGGGAACACTATATGACAAGGAGAGCACTATATGGCAAGGGGAGCACTATATGGTTAGGGGAGCATAATATGGCTAGGGGAACACTATATGACAAGGAGAGCACTATATGGCAAGGGGAGCATAATATGGCTAGGGGAACACTATATGACAAGGAGAGCACTATATGGCTAGGGGAGCATAATATGGCTAGGGGAACACTATATGACAAGGAGAGCACTATATGGCAAGGGGAGCACTATATGGTTAGGGGAGCATAATATGGCTAGGGGAACACTATATGACAAGGAGAGCACTATATGGCAAGGGGAGCACTATATGGTTAGGGGAGCATAATATGGCTAGGGGAACACTATATGACGAATAGAGCACTATATGGCCAGGAGAACACTATATGGTGAGGGGAGCACTATATGGCAAGGAGAGAACTATATGGCAAGGAGAGCACTATATGGTGAGGGGAACACTATTTGATATGGAGAGCACTATATGGCGAGGGGAGCACTATATGGTGAGGGGAACACTATTTGATGAGAGCACTATATGGCGAGGGGAGCACTATATGGTTAGGGGAGCATAATATGGCTAGGGGAACACTATATGACAAGGAGAGCACTATATGGCAAGGGGAGCACTATATGGTTAGGGGAGCATAATATGGCTAGGGGAACACTATATGACGAATAGAGCACTATATGGCCAGGAGAACACTATATGGTGAGGGGAGCACTATATGGCGAGGGGAACACTATTTGACGAGGAAAGTACTATATGGTTAGGGGAGCACTATATGGCGAGGGGAGCACTATATGGTGAGGGGAACACTATTTGATGAGAGCACTATATGACGAGGGGAGCACTATATGGTGAGGGGAGCACTATATGTCAAGGAGAGCACTATATGGCGAGGGGAGCACTATATGGCTAGGGGAGTATTATATGAAAGGGGAGCATTATATGGCTAGGGGAACACTATTTGATGAGAGCACTATATGACGAGGAGAACACTATATGGCGAGGGGAGTATTATATGAAAGGGGAGCATTATATGGCCAGGGGAGCAGTATATGGCGAGAGGAGCACTATATGGTTAGGGGAGCACTATATGGCCAGGGGAGCAGTATATGGCGAGAGGAGCACTATATGGTTAGGGGAGCATTATATGGCTGGGGGAACACTATTTGACGAAGAAAGTACTATATGGCCAGGGGAGCACTATATGGTTAGAGGAACACTATGTGACGAGTAGAGCACTATATGGTTAGGGGAGCACTATATGGCCAGGGGAGCAGTATATGACAAGGAGAGCACTATATGGCAAGGAGAGCACTATATGGTGAGGGGAGTACTATATGAAAGGGGAGCATTATATGGCTAGGGGAACACTATATGACAAGGAGAGCACTATATGGCTAGGGGAGCACTATATGACAAGGAGAGCACTATATGGCTAGGGGAGCACTTTATGGTTAGGGGAGCATAAAATGGCTAGGGGAACACTATATGACAAGGAGAGCACTATATGGCAAGGGGAGCACTATATGGTTAGGGGAGCACTATATGGCTAGGGGAACACTATATGACGAATAGAGCACTATATGGCCAGGAGAACACTATATGGTGAGGGAGCACTATATGGCAAGGAGAGAACTATATGGCAAGGAGAGCACTATATGGTGAGGGGAACACTATTTGATATGGAGAGCACTATATGGTGAGGGGAGCACTATATGGCGAGGGGAGCACTATATGGTGAGGGGAACACTATTTGATGAGAGCACTATATGGCAAGGAGAGCACTATATGGCAAGGAGAGCACTATATGGTGAGGGGAGCACTATATGGCGAGGGGAACACTATTTGTCGAGGAAAGTACTATATGGTTAGGGGAGCACTAAATGGCCAGGGGAGCACTATATGTCGAATAGAGCACTATATGACGAATAGAGCACTATATGGCAAGGGGAGCACTATATGGTGAGGGGAGCACTATATGGCAAGGAGAGCACTATATGGCAAGGAGAGCACTATATGGTTAGGGGAGCACTATATGGCCAGGGGAGCACTATATGGCGAGTGGAGCACTATATGGCAAGGGGAGCACTATATGGTCAAGGAGAGCACTATATGGCAAGGAGAGCACTATATGGCTGAGGGAGCACTATATGGCTAGGGAGTATTATATGAAAGGGGAGCATTATATGGCTAGGGGAACACTATTTGATGAGAGCACTATATGACGAGGAGAACACTATATGGCGAGGGGAGTATTATATGAAAGGGGAGCATTATATGGCTGGGGGAACACTATTTGACGAAGAAAGTACTATATGGCGAGAGGAGCACTATATGGTTAGGGGAGCACTATATGGCCAGGGGAGCAATATATGGCGAGAGGAGCACTATATGGTTAGGGGAGCACTATATGGCCAGGGGAGCAGTATATGGTGAGAGGAGCACTATATGGTTAGGGGAGCACTATATGGCCAGGGGAGCAGTATATGGCTAGGGGAGTATTATATGAAAGGGGAGCATTATATGGCTAGAAGAACACTATTTGATGAGAGCACTATATGACGAGGAGAACACTATATGGCGAGGGGAGTATTATATGAAAGGGGAGCATTATATGGCGAGAGGAGCACTATATGGTTAGGGGAGCACTATATGGCCAGGGGAGCAGTATATGGCGAGAGGAGCACTATATGGTTAGGGGAGCATTATATGGCTGGGGGAACACTATTTGACGAAGAAAGTACTATATGGCCAGGGGAGCACTATATGGTTAGGGGGAGCACTATATATGGCTAGGAGAGCACTATATGACATAGGAGAGCACTATATGGCCAGGGGAGCACTATATGACTGGACTATATGGCAGAGCACTATATGGCAATGGAGCACTATATGGCAGGGGAGCACTATATGGCAAAGTGGAGAGCACTATATGGCATAGAGGGGAGCACTATATGGCAAGGGGAGCACTATATGGCAAGGAGAGCACTATATGGCAAGGAGAGCACTATATGGTTAGGGGAGCACTAAATGGCCAGGGGAGCACTATATGACGAGGAGAGCACTATATGGCGAGAGGAGCACTATATGGTTAGGGGAGCATAATATGGCTAGGGGAACACTATATGACAAGGAGAGCACTATATGGTTAGGGGAGCACTAAATGGCCAGGGGAGTACTATATGCCGAGAGGAGAGCACTATATGGCAAGGGGAGCACTGTATGGCGAGGGGAGTACTATATGGTTAGGGGAGCATAATATGGCTAGGGGAACACTATATGACAAGGAGAGCACTATATGGCGAGGAGAGCACTATATGGCGAGGAGAGCACTATATGGCAAGGGGAGCACCATATGGCGAGGGGAGTACTATATGAAAGGGGAGCATATTATCGCTAGGGGAACACTATTTGACGAATAGAGCACTATATGGCAAGGGGAGCACTGTATGGCTAGGGAGAGCACTATATGGCAAGGGGAGCACCATATGAAGAGGAGAGCACTACAGGGCGAGGGGAGCACTATATGGTAAGGGGAGCACTGTGTGGCTGGGGGAGCATCATGCGGCGTGTTACATAGTGGTGCAGAGAGGTTACTGAAGTAAAGGCTGGACTCTGTGGGAGACGGGATCTCCCTTAGTGACCTGTTACACGCCCAAAGAAGATTTATAACAGAGGAGAGGAAGCAGAATATGAGCTCTAAAGGAAGAGATCTGGACACAAACAGACTGATACCTGATCTCCATCATCATCAGTTTTATTAAAGCGGCAGAACAGAATTAATCTGAACAAACTCACTTCACTTATTCACAAAGTCCCTGTTCACCAACCTGCCGTCACCTGGCAGGAGGTTCCCCCAACGTTCTCATGGTTCTCCATCTCTGACAGAACAACCTTTGGTCTGTTTCAGTTCCAGCTTCAGGTTCAAAGTTCAAAGACCCGTCTGAGTTCAGGTCAGGAGCAGCTGAACGCCGTCCGTGTCGTCGCTCGCCGCGGCGTCACAGCCCTCGGCGTCGACAGCCACCACCGTCTCTTCCTGTTTGTACGTCAGAGCGGGAATCATGTCATCATCAAATAGGATAGGCGGCGCTTCCTCTGCGGGCGCCGTCCCCACGCCGTGCATGCGCTTCCTGTGCTGCTGCAGGTTCCCGCGGCGGTTGAAGCGGGCGGCGCAGAGGTCGCAGGCGAACGGCCGCTCCCCGGTGTGGATGATGACGTGTCTGGCGAGCTGCGAGCGGCACTTCTTGTCCTTGCCGCAGATGTGGCAGACGAAGCTCTGCGGCAGGCGCTCTCCGTTGGCGTGGACGACCTCGCGGTGTCTCTTCAGGTGGCTGAGGCGCCTGAAGCTGCGGCTGCAGAAGTCGCAGCCGTACGGCCGGACCTCGCTGTGGATCAGCGAGTGACTCGCCAACAGAGACCTGAACTTGAAAACTTTGCTGCAGATGGGACACGGGAACGCTTTCTCGGCGTCGTGCTCTTCCTGCGTCCGGCGGGGTGCGCCTCGTTCACTCGGACCCTCAGGTGAACGCGTACGTGGTGCTGCTTCAGGCAGGTGGCGCGCTGGAAGCTGCGCAGACAGATGCCGCAGCGGTGAGGCTTGTCGCCCGAGTGGATGCGGGAGTGCGCGGCGAGGAGCGCTTCAGATTTCAGCCTCTTCCCACAGACGCCGCAGGAGAACGGCGCGTCGGGCGTCTGGTTCTCGTCGCCGTTCCCGCGGTTGGCGTGGACCAGGATCTTGTGGCGTTTGAGCTGGTACTGACGGCCGAACTTGCGGCCGCAGATGTCGCAGAGGTGCGGCCGCTCTCCGGTGTGCGTCTGGAAGTGGACGGCCAGCTGCGACCTGCATTTAAACTCTTTGCCGCAGAAGTCGCAGAGCAGCGAGCTCGACTGCTGAGGCTGCGCGGCGCCGTCGACGTGGACGATTTTCTTGTGGTGCTCGAGGTCGTTGGTCCTCATGTAGGCTTTGGGGCAGAGGTCGCAGCGGTACGGTTTAACGCCCGAGTGGATGACCTCGTGCGTTTTCAGCCGGGACCTGCAGCTGAAGGTTTTGCCGCAGACGGCGCACAGCCACGCCTGCACCTCACGCTGCTTCTCCAGCTTGGCGACGCCGTTGGGGTGCAGCCGGCTCAGGTGGTGCTGCAGGTTGTCGCGGCGGTTGAAGCGCAGTTCGCACAGGTGGCAGGCGAACGGCTTCTTCCCCGTGTGGATGAAGGAGTGTCGCGCCAGACTCGACTTGTTCTTCATCACTTTGCCACAAACGTCACACATGATGCTGTCGGGCTCCAGCTTCACCGCACGGAGAGGTGCACGCTGGGAGTCCGAGTCCAGCTGGGCGTCCGCGAGAGCAGAGGGGGACGGGTGGGAGTCCACATCTGAGGGGAGACAGGGAGGACGTCAAACTACTAATTTAAAAATAAAATATATAAAAACCTCTGATATTTGATGAAGACCCTCACCTCCCTCAGATGGAGTCCAGGTGGGATCACCTGTGTCCTCCTCCACCACCTCTTCCTCCTCTGCCTCCTCCTCCTCCTCCTCTTCCTCCTGTTGGGTGTCAGTAACAGGTGACCTGCGACGGCGGCGGCGACGACGACCGCGGCGCTGAGCCGGACTTTGTTTGGCAGTGTTGGAGCTCTGAGGAGGCGGTTTCCTCTGGGACCTGGACCTGGACTGGGTGGGTTTGGGGGAGGCTGTGATGGCGGGTTGGATGGCTCTGGTTCTGGTCCGGTTGGTGGTGCAGTGCTGCAACAGGGCACCACCGTCTGGTCCATCAGGTCTGACCGCAAAACACTGCAGCAGCATCGCAGACGAACCTGCAGACAGAGAGAGATGAAAACCTCAGGAGGACTGAACCCCCGAGTCTGTCCGGACCCAGATCCTTTACTCCAGACCCGAGTCTGTCAGTCCGGACCCAGATCCTTTACTCCAGACCCGAGTCTGTCAGTCCGGACCCAGATCCTTTAGTCTAGACCCGAGTCTGTCAGTCCGGACCCAGATCCTTTAGTCTAGACCCGAGTTTTCCAGTCCGACACATGGAGCAGAATGTTCATGGAGGTGTCAACAATTAGCTAGCATTTGAAAACGCTGCGACGTTTCTGAAGACGCCCTGGAGCCGACCGTGAACGCCAGTTTCTCCTGGCGTGACTGGTCCTCCTGTACGTGTTTAATCTGCGGCGAGGCCGAGGCGTACTCGGACACAACCAGACATTTTTATACCTCAGAGCTCAAGTTTGTGAATTTCCAGTTTTGTTTTACAATAAAAGGTTTTGTTTTCATTTCCTGTTTGTGCTGCTTCCATCGGTGAGTCTGGAGGAGGGTTCAGAAAGAGGGGCAGGGCTGCTCCGAGTAAAGGTTTATTAACCGGCTGTCAGCAGGACAGCGAACACGTCATGAGTCTGTTTACATTTGATTTAAACTGTTTTTTATGATTCGAACGTTAATTTCATTTTAGTTTAGTTTTACATCCAGGACGTGTTTAATAATCAAACATTAACAGAGTAACATGGTTCTGGTTTTGTTCTAACACTGATAAATAACCTTTGGAGGGAGGGCCGGTAAAACTTTGGGGCCTCTAAGTTTCAAACCCGGTGGGGCCGGTAGCGCTGAGCCCTGGAGGGGCCGTCCACTCCCAGTATTAATGTCGTTAAATACAGCCGAAGCTCAGAAGGTGACCTCGGGCCCCAGCAGGGTCGCGTTCCTGCTTCGACTGACCGATAAGAGCCAATCAGGAGGCCAAACGTCTGCGCCCTCGTTTCCACCTGTCAGCACTGACACGCCGCCCCGGACGGGCTCAGCAGCGTTTCAGGGGTTTGGATTCGCTGTCAGTGACGCCGCCGTGGTCAGAGCAGCGGCGTCACTTCCTGTTCCCCGGATGACGGAGGACCAAATAAAAACTGGAGCGACCTCCGACACCGCAGGCTCCACGTGTCTCAGGACAGCTGGCGTCTGTGTCGGTGTGAACCAGCGTTTCACACGGAGCTGAGGAAAACGCCTCCCGCCTGGCGCTGCCTGGCGACCTGTTCAAAGTCAGAGCTGAAAGGCTCTGCTGCCACCTGGTGTCGGAAACACGTCGCTGCTTCAGCCTGAAAGCTGCTGAACCATCTGAACACGGGAGCATCAAACAGCTCACTTCCTGCACCAACATACGGGCTGGGACGCTTTCACCCAAAGCCACTTCCAATGTAGGTCAGAGGCGTTCAGGGTCCTGCTCACTGATTAATTAAAAAACTATGAGAAGAACTGTTCCCGCTCGGTTCTGGAGGTTCTTCTCAGTGTCTGATTTCAAACTCAAGTTATTGTTTTTATGCATTAAAGCTCTACCTTTAAACGCTATAATCTTCGTGGCGTTCATCAATAGTGATGATCAGTATATGTTTTATTAACGGTAATATATTATTACACTCAGTAAGATTCACTGACCGCGTTCAAACGGCGTGAACAGCAAAGTGACCTCAATAAGTGAACGCATAATTCAGACAGGCTTCCTGCTGAGATCTGCACCCACCTCTTCTCTCAGTGTAACGTTACCTCGCAGCTCACGGCAGACAGCGAGGCCTGATCGTCGTAGAGACAGACTGCTTCTGTCTCTTTCAAGTCGGCCAAAGTCAGCCAGGTATGTCGAACGCACCTGTTGACCTACAGCGAGCTTCGACTTGGACAGCTAGGATCCTTACTAACTGATAACTGTTCTGAAGGCGGAAGCGCTGCCAGCCGTGTTTCTGATGCCGACCGGTCAATTCCCAGACGGGTCTGTCGGCCCTGTCAGAGCGAGCGAGCGAGCGAGAGGATTGCCGAGCGAATACGCGCTGCAACCTAAACGGGTCTTTCGGCTGTTAGTCTGCCTGAGCGGCCCGCCCAGGTAAAGCCTGTGTGGGAAACGCCGGTTCAGGTGCGTCTCACCTGAGTGTCTCCAGCTGAGCTGCTGGGTCAGCAGGTCCACCTGGACGGCGGCGTCCCTCCTCTCCGCCGACTCGCTCTGGCAGCCCACCTCCCTCCTCTCCTCCTCTGGACTCTCCCACTGGCAGCCCACCTCCCTCCTCCGCTCCTCCTCCTCCTCTCCTTCGTCTCTCAGCAGGAAGACGCAGAGCTGCTCGCCTCCCGCCGGAGGCTCCAGGAGGCCAGACGCCATCTTTCAGACGCACCTGAGCATCAACACACAGCGAGGTCAGCAGAGGAAACGCCGAGCACGGGTTTTACTTCACAGCCGCTTACTAATGAATCCTGTCAGACATCTGCGAGGAGCTGCCGGGGTTCAGACTGTCGGCTGGACAGGAGCCGCGATCGAACACGCCACGTTCGAAAACCGAGCATGTCTTTTATATTTTATGGCCCGAACGATTAGTTGATAATGAAACGAGTCGTCAGCTGCTCCGAAACCCTCAGCCGCTCTACGAAACCCTCAGCCGCGCTACGAAACCTTCAGCAGCGCTACGAAACCCTCAGCCGCGGCCTACTTGAAACCTCTCAGCAGCGTCACTGAAACCCTCAGCCGCTGCTCATCGAAACCTTCAGCTCAGCGCTACTGAAACCCTCAGCCGCGCATCTGAAACCCTCAGCCGCTGCCATCGAAACCCTCAGCAGCGCTACGAAACATTCAGCCGCGCTCCGAAACATTCAGCCGCGCTACGAAACCTTCAGCCGCTCTACGAAACCTTCAGCCGCGCTCCGAAACCCTCAGCAGCGCTACGAAACCTTCAGCCGTGCTACGAAACCCTCAGCCGCGCTCCGAAACCCTCAGCCGCGCTACGAAACATTCAGCCGCGCTACGAAACATTCAGCAGCGCTACGAAACCTTCAGCCGCGATACGAAACCTTCAGCCGCGCTCCGAAACCCTCAGCCGCGCTCCGAAACCCTCAGCCGCGCTACGAAACATTCAGCAGCTCTACAAAACCTTCAGCCGCGATACGAAACCTTCAGCCGCGCTACGAAACCCTCAGCCGCGCTATGAAACCCTCAGCCGCGCTACGAAACATTCAGCAGCGCTACGAAACCCTCAGCAGCGCTACGAAACCCTCAGCAGCGCTACGAAACCTTCAGCCGCGCTCACCGTTATATCATGCTGCTCTCTGAGCCTCAGGTGTCAGACGGACTTCATCAGAGCCGGGCCGATAAACCGGTGTGACACCAGAACCTAGTTTGGAGGTGAAGCCCTAACGGTCAGGATCTGTCGTCATGGTTTCTGGTTACATCAGGTAAGCTGATTGGTCTGTGGATCTATAACTTGTTGCTGAGGTAACCGCTAACTGCAGACTAGCTGTCGTTATCTGATTAGCTCAGTTAGCCGTGCAGCTAGCGGTCATAGCTGACTCGGGGAGTGTGTTAGCGTTTACACCTCTACTGAGGACCGGAGGCTTTCAGGCCAGGGGCGCCGGACTGGGAACCAGAACCGCGCTCAGCAGCGTCCCGGTGAACACAGTACCGAGGGGGTTTACAGAGTCTCTTGATGGACAAATAAATGTACTTTCTGCTAACTGGAGCTAGTTAGCTCGGTTAGCCGTGCAGCTAACTCAGACCCAGGGGGGACAAGAGCCAAACCTGGCAAGAAAACCACCTCGGTCTTGTACACCCTGACTTCAAACAGGCCTCTGGCGGTCTCAGAGGCTGTGTTGGGCCCCGGTCCGGCTGCAGTGGTCTCTCAGAGGGAGCTGAACCTGTACGCACACGGTCCTCAAAGTTACGTTCAACTCAGTCAAACTTTACGTTACAGCCCGTCTGAAGTTAGCTGCTAACGTTAGCTTCCCCCAGAGCCGGGGAGGAGCGGGGACCGAGCGGACACACGGCGGCAGCAGAGCCGGGGAGGAGCGGGGACCGAGCGGACACACGGCGGCAGCAGAGCCGGGGAGGAGCGGGGACCGAGCGGACACACGGCGGCAGCAGAGCCGGGGGGAGGGTCGGTATCCCCACCTGTCTAACTGGAGTTCAGGGAGGCTGCGGGTGGAGTTTAGACCCCCACCTGCTGACGGCCTGTTTGTATTTATGAAACGGACCCCCGTCCTGGACCTAAGCCCCGCCCGGCTGTCTCCCTCTCCCCGCTCCACACGCTAGCATTAGCGCGATGCTAACATTAGCACACCGCTAACAGCGGCTGGCTGCCGTCAGGCCGAGTAAAGGTGAGCGTTTTACCTGCGTGCTGAGCGGCTCCGGCTGCGCGTGACAGCAGCTTCGGGGTCCCGGACAGGTTTGAACACGGCGAACAGCTTCAGCAGAGAAACTACACAGCAGCGCCGGGCCGCACCGGAAACACTTCTTCTTCTGCTGACCTCGGCTTCCGGCAGGACGCTCGCTGAGGCGGGTCACTGCTGCCCCCACCGGCCGGAACAGGAACCATTAGAGAAATTAAAGCTGCAACTCGTGATCATTTTAATAAACATTATTTAATTAAACATATTTTATTAAATGTTATTTAAATAAACGTTATTTTATTAACCCCTCTAACCTCTATCATGCACTTCCTGTGCTCTTCTTCTTCTATCCCCCTGCAGATATCCTTTCTTTCTCCAGCCCACTGATGTGATGTGATGTGCTATTAGCTCGTTTTATTATCTGACTCGTATTCATTGCTTTTATTAATATGTATTGTCAGCGGTAGACCTCGTGCTGTTGATGCTCTGTTGATTGAAGTTGCTTTAGTTAGAAGCATCTGCCCAATGAGTCAATGTAAAAGATTATTTTGTTAAAGAATATCTTATTAAAGATTATTTTATCTGATGGTCTATAAATAAAAGCTTTGGTCATTTTATCCGATCAACAGTTCAAACCCCAAAGATATTGATTTTACTTTGTAGAATAAAATATTTACTTTGTAAAATCTGGATTTTTTTGTGCTGAAAGAACACGTGAGTGATTAATGATTAATCTATTATGAAATGAATCTACTGACCGTTTCAGCTCCATAAATAGATTTTCCTGTGAGTCTGTAGCTAAAGTGAGTTATGCAAGTACAAACAAAGACACTTCACAAACAACGAAGGGAGCAACTTTTCACAGAACTAAATTCTACATCACTGCTGAATGTTCCTCGTTATTCATGAACAAAATCAAATATTCTGCTTTTTGATTAATTATAAATAAATAATAACTGATGTACAGTCGGTATAAAAACACACAAACATACATCAATAATGAAACATCGACAATCAACAGAAGATAAAATGTCGATATCGACGGTCAGGTCAGCGGCGAAGGGACAAAGACCAGCACTTCCTGTTGTTACACCTGAAATCTTCCCACAGCGCTGGGTTCACCGGCGCCCCCTGGTGGCCCCGAGGAGCTCCACGCTTGATCTGATTGGCTGTCTCAGCGACACAACACACACACACACACACACACGACAGTGAGGCGACAGACTGCAGCTGAAGAGTGTATACAGACTTTAATTTTAATATTTTGGAATCATACAACATAAATAAAAGTTTTCATTACAATAATGTTCTCATAAGCACCAGAGCCATACGTCAAAGGGTTCAATCAAAACCACAACCATACGTTACCGGGGTTAGACCCTGAGCCGCATGTGAGCGGGGTCAGACCGACCCAGAGCCACATGTACCCGGGGTCAGACTGACCCAAAGCCACATGTACCCGGGGGGTCAGACCGACCCAGAGCCACATGTACCCGGGGTCAGAACGACCCTGAGCCACATGTGAGCGGGGTCAGACCGACTCTGAGCCACATGTACCGGGTCAGACTGACCCAAAGCCACATGTACCGCGGGTCAGAGCCACTGACCCGATGAAGCCACATGTACCGGGGTCAGAGCCGACCCTGAGCCACATGTACCCGGGTCAGACTGACCCAAAGCCACATGTACCGGGGTCAGACGACCTGAGCCACATGTACCGGGGTCAGGACCGACCCTGAGCCACATGTACCCGGGTCAGAACGACCCTGAGCCACATACGGTCAGACTGACCCAAAGCTACGGGGTCAGACCGACCCTGAGCCACATGTACCCGGGGTCAGACCGACCCAGAGCCACATGTACCCGGGGTCAGACTGACCCAAAGCCACATGTACCCGGGGGGTCAGACCGACCCTGAGCCACATGTACCCGGGGTCAGAACGACCCTGAGCCACATGTACCCGGGGTCAGACTGACCCAAAGCCACATGTACCCGGGGGGTCAGACCGACCCTGAGCCACATGTACCCGGGGTCAGACCGACCCAGAGCCACATGTACCCGGGGTCAGAACGACCCTGAGCCACATGTGAGCGGGGTCAGACCGACTCTGAGCCACATGTACCCGGGGTCAGACTGACCCAGAGCCACATGTACCCGGGGTCAGACCGACCCTGAGCCACATGTGAGCGGGGTCAGACCGACCCAGAGCCACATGTACCCGGGGTCAGAACGACCCTGAGCCACATGTGAGCGGGGTCAGACCGACTCTGAGCCACATGTACCCGGGGTCAGACCGACCCAGAGCCACATGTACCCGGGGTCAAACCGACCCTGAGCCACATGTGAGCGGGGTCAGACCGACCCAGAGCCACATGTGAGCGGGGTCAGACCGACCCAGAGCCACATGTACCCGGGGTCAGACCGACCCTGAGCCACATGTACCCGGGGTCAGACCGACCCTGAGCCACATGTGAGCGGGGTCAGACTGACCCTGAGCCACATGTACCCGGGGTCAGACCAAACCTGAGCCACATGTGACCACGGTTAGACCCTGAGCCACATGTGAGCGGGGTCAGACCGACCCAGAGCCACATGTGAGCTCGGTTTTGTCTGGTCCTGGTCTACCCGTTGTTCTGATGGTGGAACACTGAAATAGCCCAACATGATTGTCTCTGTCTGTGTGCTTCACAAGAACGACAACAACATCGACACTGAGAACAACTGAAGGAATAAATATTCTTCTTCCTGCTTCCTCCTGCTTTATTTACATTATTAACAGCTCACCTCGCCTCTGTCGGAAACCAAACCAGCAGCCGCTGGGGGGAAAACACAGAAACCACAACCTGAAGGGGACCAGGTTCAAACCGAAGACCATGTGGTCGGAGCTTTCCGGTCCAGTTAGTTTTAAAATCTGCAGCAGGTCAAACACCACAGAAGAAGACAGGCCGATGGACGGGCAGTGACTCTTTATACATCGAGGTCTCTCAGATCCTCGAGGACTTCTCACCAAACCTGTGCCCACTCCATCTGTGCCACGACTGAAAGCTCCGGGAGAAACACAAGTAAGGGGAGCTTGAGTTGTTTGGTCAGGATGAGCCAACACAGACGATGTTCACTCCTCAGGGTTTAGACTTTAAATGAAATGAGGACTATTAGATTTATTGTTTGGTCGTTCCAGCGAGTTTCCTCATCAGTAACCACGTTTCATCAGCAGCGCCGCTACGACCGAATGTTTACCATCGCTTGGCAGCGCCGTCTCCTTGTCCCGCTCAAAAAGTTACGAGTTCGCTACGTCACAACTTATTCGGAACGAGTGTTTCCATCTCCCGTTTAGCTCATTTATTCTTTTTCCACAAAAACCACCTGAAGCGAGCGTAATCCTTAATTTGTGAAATTAAGGATTTTTTCCCCAAATTTTGCCGTTTCCATCGACCTTTTCTGATGCGACATTTCAAAATGCGCTTTAAAAAACGCAGATGACGCTCGTGGCGAACGGCACTATGACCTGGACGGTGGCTCATGATGGTTAAAGAGCGGAGAGAGGAATGCTCTCTCACCCTCAAGAGGCGCCGTCTTGGCTCTGTAGCACAAGGGGAGGGGCCACCAACTGTTTTTAAACCGGCGGGCGAGAAAGCTGCAGCGGTTGCGATTGTAAATAGCAAGTTTAATAAAACTGAAGTCCAGATATTTTGGCGGGCGACAATCACGGTTAAATGTTCCAGTTTGTCCTCGAAGAACAACAAGAAGAGGTCGAATGCGGCGAGGTTATTTCCAGTTAGTGCACAACAACGGCAGAGTTTGATTTGAGAAGACACACCACGCAAGTACACAGCGTACACAGCGTACTGCTGTTAGTGTACTGACGGGAGTATCTGAGAAAGAAAAAAGACGTCCTAGGAAGTCAGAAAAATATATAAAAATAAAACCAGCCTTTTGAAGCTAATAAGATGCTAATCTCTCAGTGACACTACTGCAGGTAGTAAGCTAGTTAGCCAGGCATGCTAACGTTAGCAGCGTACATTAGGCCCCGTGTCCACCAAAGCGTTTTTTTCTGACGCCAGCGTCTTTTTTCAATTCATTCCAATGGAAGCGCCGCGTTTTTCCGAGCTGCTAAAAACGCCAGGAGCGTGACGAGGCGCCGAGCGTTTTTTTCAGGTCGCCGAGAGTTGAAAAATGTTTGGGGAAAACGCTGCGCTCGTCACTGTCACTTTTTACCCAGCCGTCCAATCACGGTGCAGGAGGGGCGGGACAAACACCGCACCGAGCACATCCGATCTTGAACGAAACCATGTGCCTACTAGCCGAGGTGTTGCCTCGCCCGCAAAATCTCATGAACACACGTACGGAAAAGTCTGTACTCTCATGTTTCAGCCTTCTTTTCATGCAGATCAAGCAGGCCTACGTACTTTGTGGTGACATTTTACATTCAGTAAATTAAGCAGGCTGCTCTCCTTGCAGCACATCGTCTCCACGGAAATTATGTATCATAGCAACCACAGCTTCGCGAAAAAAAAAGTGCGCCTCCAAAACGCACCCTAGCGCTGGCAGCTAGGCGTTTTCAGAACAGCAGGTGGCGTTTTCAGCTGGCAAAAAACGCTTTGGTGGACACGGGGCCTCAGAGGAGACGAACACTGATGTGACCAGTCACTGTTGCTGAGCTGTGATTGGACAGGCGCTGTTTGGGGGAGGGGTTTAGTGAACGAACGATAATCAAAACATAACGTTTCTAATTTAAACCCAACGATGATTCTGAGCTCATGATGTCACGCTGCTCTACGACCAATCGGATGTAACATCATCGTTTAAAATCTGAAACCATCCTGAAACATAAAGGTACAATATTCATGTGACGCGTCCTCCTGCTATATATATATCCCATCATGCTCTGCAGGGACCGGACCAGCAGGTGTTCCTGCTGTTGCTGAGCTTTATTTCAGAGGCTAACCTGGTCATGAATCCACATGCTGACCGTGACATGTTTTCAGGAAGAGATCCTATAATTAATCTAGGCTGGATTTGTTTATGCAAATCATGTGGTGACCACGTCCACATGTCAGCTCGGGTAGTTTCCCTGGTTAACAGGTCAGAAGCTGTTAAAAAGGTGCCGGTACTGCGTCAGCTCGTTCAGTCCATAAAAGACAGAATCAGAAGATTAAACTGCTGCAGAAACTTCATGTTCAGTCCTCCGGGTTCGTTTGTGGAACTTCAGTGTGAACAGGATAAACAGGATTCTTTACCGGATGAACCGAACTGCAGGTGTGAAATCTAATAACGAGACCAGCTTTCCAGGTTGAAACCCTCTGGCGGGACGCTTCGGGGAGCAGCCGGAGGTCTGAGAAGGTCCGGTCCTGGAAGAGGACTTTTGTCTCTGCTGACCGACAGGAAGCAGAGAGGCGTGGAGTTCAGGTGCCTTATGTCGACACAGTTCAGGTAGGTCCCGGGGGCCCGATGCTCCACTCCCACGTTACAAAAACAAAATCCAGGAGCGCAGACGTGTTGAAGCTTGTTTTGGTTCCTTTACTTTCATCAATACGACAGAAACAACGATAAAAAAAACAGGTTCAACACAACAGAGAGACACGAGTTCAGGTGTCCGTGCTCGCAGTCAAACAAGGCAGTGCAAAAACATCCTCCTCCTCTTCACCTTCAGTCAGTAGTAGACCCCTCCGCCTGCTCTCCCTCCCGTCTGTGTGCAGCTTCGTTTCTGAGGGAGGAGGAGGAGGAGGACGAAGGAGTGTCTCTGGATGAGGCTAAGCAGAGTTGAGATACTCCAGAGCAACTTCATAGCAGAACTTGTACTGTTCCTGTGGGGCAGAGGTCAGAGGTCAGGGGGCTGCGTGGTGGTGATACTGACAATGTGTATTCCTGCGTGTGTGTTAGTTACCAGCAGGTCCACCATGTTGGGTTTGTTGTTTCTCAGAGTTTTAACGGCGTGAAACACGTCGACACATCGCTGCTGTCGCAACATCTCACACACAATACTGATGCTGCAGAACACGCCGCTGCGACCTCCCCGTTCCTGGGGCAGAGAGGTAGGGAAGAGACAGAGAGGAGAGGAGTCAGAAAGATTTCAACCAGAATGCAGTTCCATTTTTTCACCACTAGATGGAGACAAAACATCACGATTCATGTCAGTATTATTTGTATACTGTGGTATCTGTAGTACTTTAATGTAGTATCTGTATTACTATGTTTTAGTGTCTGTAGTACTGTGTTGTAGTGTTTGTAGTATTGTATTGCAGTAACAGTAGTATTGTATTGTAGTATCAGTGGTACTATATTGCAGTATCAGTGGCTGCAGTATCAGCAGTACTATCTGCAGTACTGTGAGCGTGTACTCTTACAGGCAGTGCACCACGGTGCGCCCCTCTCCTCCGTCGTACTCCTCCTGCCATTTGTCCACCTGGTGGACCAGTTTGAGGAAGGAGCGCTTGGAGACGGGCGTGTCCCGGTACATGGGCCAGCCCAGGAACTGGAACTGCTGCACCATGCGGTACCCGTCCTGCGGCTGGGGGGCACAGGGAGGACAGCGGGGTCAGAACAAGCGCACCCCAACCTCAGGGAAGGATGGAGAAATCAAACACACCCCAAAGTAAAATCGTGTAGAGGAGGAAGAGGAGACAAATCAAACACACCCTGACATAAGAGGAAGGAAGGGAGGACAAATAGGGAACGAGGGAGGATGGAAGGGGATAGGAAAGGAGTGAAGTAAAGAAAGGAGCAGGTACAGAAGGAGACAAGGAAGCAAAAGAAGTAGGAAGGAAGTAATGGAAGGAAGGAGGAAGGAAGGAATGAAGGAGGTGAGACAGGTAAACAGAAGGCAGGTAAGGGATGGAGGATAAACTGATCCTAACATAAATGTGAGCCGACAGGGAGGAGAGAGGCTTCAAATCAAACGCGCTGAAAGCTAAATCCGACCTGCCACGGCGAGGCGGGCGGGGAGGGGGAGTCTGGATCAAACAGAGACGAAATGTTGTGAGACACGGGGAGGAAACGAGGCACAAATCAAACGCAGCAAAACCTAAACTCAGCCCGACGGAGAGGTGAAGAGGTTTGAATCAAACGCATTCTGATCTAAATTTGGTGAAACAGGAAAGAAATGGAGGTTTGGATCAAACACAAGCTCAGCTGAACACCTGAGGCTGGAAAGGGGGTCAAAATCAAACAACCCCGGTCTGAGAGACGCGGCTTCTGCTAAAGCTGTCGGCTAATACCTGACTAGCATCAACTAGCATCAACAACAGCTAATTAGCGGGCGTTAGCATGCTCTGGGAAGCAGGTGTAAACACGCAGGTAGACTTTTATTAAGAGGACAGACCTCGGAGAGCTGCACTGCGTCTGTCGCCATCAAACTTACATAACTAAAAACTTAATGCAGAAAATGCAGCAGCTCTTTGTTTTGTTCCAGCTCGCAGTGAACGCTGTGTTTTCTGATCATTAAATTTGAACTTAATGAGCGGAATCACTTCAGACTGCAGCTGTTCAGTGTTTAATCAGACGTTTACAGTTTGGGTTTGGCTGCGTGTCCTCGCTCTTTCACCGTTTAGCGAGACACCAGCTGCAGTCTGAGCTGCTCCACGTCTCAGCGTTTGGCGTGCAGCTGGAGAGCAGCCGGGACAAACCGGCATAGAGGTGCTTCAGTGTCAGGAAGGAGCTGAAACTCTGGACACCCCTGATGTGTCCCTGACTTTACACCAACCGGAAAGGGAGGGGACGGAGAGTAAAAGAAACGCACCCTTGCTGTGTTGTAGATCCTGAAAATTCGGCTGATGACGTCCTCTTCCAGATCCGCGGACACAAACTCCACCTGCAAGGAGCCGAGGCGATGGAGGCCGTTCTCCGGCCAGTACTGAGGACACAGCTGAGAGACAGACGCAGGGACAGGCTGATTTTCTAAGAGCCAGTTCACCAGTGGACAGTGCTCTCGTCATTCACGTGTGCTCGTGTGTGCGTTTACCTGTGCGGGGTCGACGTCGTTCAGCATGACGATGGACGTGCAGTGGTAGTCCAGGACCAGACGCCAGAAGTCCTTCACCGTGTTGGGCAAAGGATGCTGGGTAACGATAAACGCTGACGGCTGCTTGTAGCTCTGCAACAGTTAACACACGCGTGGCGATGTAAGGTCACGCAGCAGGAAATGACATCAAGCACGTGAATCAGTAAGATCAACAAGTTTTTCCCTCTCTGAGCTTTAAGAGCAGCTTTGAACACACGCACTCTCTGTGGTCAGGTGTTTGGTGGGTTTCCATGGGGACGGAGATGTTTATTGGTGAAATGGTAGGGTAGGACAATACTGCGGTCTGTGTGTCTAAAGCCTCCATCAAGCCACAAACATGCTGAGCCTGCTCGCTCTCTCTCTCTCTAACATAAACCAAAGGCCTCTCTAACATAAACCAAAGGCTCTCTCTCTCTCTAACATAAACCAAAGGCTCTCTCTCTCTAACATAAACCAAAGGCCTCTCTCTCTCTCTAACATAAACCAAAGGCCTCTCTCTAACATAAACCAAAGCCTCTCTCTAACATAAACCAAAGGCCTCTCTCTCTCTCTCTCTAACATAAACCAAAGGCCTCTCTCTCTCTCTCTCTCTAACATAAACCAAAGGCCTCTCTCTCTCTCTACATAAACCAAAGGCCTCTCTCTCTCTCTCTCTCTCTAACATAAACCAAAGGCCTCTCTCTCTCTCTAACATAAACCAAAGGCCTCTCTCTCTCTCTCTCTCTGCGTTTAAAGGGACAGTTACTTTAATAACCCCTCATTATAATTAATAATTATGTATCTAGGTATTATGGTGTTTAATGACAGGTTTAGATTTGTCCTTAATATTAAGAGAATCATGTTGTTAAGTTTTCTTTATTGTCAAACAGGAAGCAAACAGGAGCTGCTAACGGCTAATTCAGCTCCTTCTAAAGCACCATATCCACACGGCGGCCATTTTCCCCTGACGTCACGTCAACGAAGCCCAAATGCTGTTATCAAAAGCACAAGGTCGCACTGCTGCGTCTCCTGATCGATCAGGACACGATGGCTGGTGAAAGTCCGGAGGGACATCGAACATGTTTCAAGGTAAAACAACATATTTGAAAACCCATTAGCTGCCTTAGCGGGAACGTTACATGCGGTGAAATCTGTCCCTCTGGACTTTCACCATCCTCGTTTCAGTTGCTGATCAATCAGGAAGCAGTGAAATGATAACAATTCACATTCTGCTTTTTGTCCTTCGTTTGTGTCACATACGTCCATCAGCGCAGCGTTGATGTAGTTGGAGCTCTCTCCGTCGATGGTGATGAGGAACGGCAGGCAGCGGTCCGGAGGCAACACGTCCATGCAGCGGTTCTTCTCGTGGTTTCTAGGCAAAAGAGCGATGCTGCAGTCCTCCACCCGCAGCGTGGGCGTGACCATGTTCAGAGTCTGAGCACGAACACACCAGTGACATTAATAATACATATGGATACCAGTCAGTGCCAGTACAGATACCAACAACGCCAACACAACGGCTCCCATCACTTTAGACAGAACCGAGGGTTCGCCGCCCTTCGCCGACGCCTTATTAACGTTCCTAAAGGCAGAACTGAGGGTTTCTCGCCCTTCGCTGACGCCTTCTTAACGCTCCTAACGGCAGAACAAATGGTCTGTCACCCTTCGCCGATGGCTTAGTAATATGCCTAACGGCAGAACCGATAGTTTATCACCGCTTTCTGATGCCTGATAAATGTTCCTAACGACAGAACCCATGGTTTGTCGCCGCTTTCTGATGCCTTATAAACGTTCCTAACGGCAGAACCAATGGTTTGTCACCCTTCACCGATGGCTTAGTAATATTCCTAACAGCAGAACAAATGGTTTCTCGCCCCTCGCTGACGTCTTCTTAACGTTCCTAACGGCAGAACCAATGGTTTGTCGCCGCTTCCTGATGCCTTATAAACGTTCCTAACGGCAGAACCGATGGTTTGTCGCCACTTTCTGATGCCTTATAAACGTTCCTAACGGCAGAACCGATGGTTTGTCGCCCCTCGCTGACGTCTTCTTAACGTTCCTAACGGCAGAACCGATGGTTTGTCGCCCTTCGCCGATGCCTTATTAATGGTTCCTAACGGTAGAACCGATGGTTTGTCACCCTTCGCCGACGGCTTAGTAATATTCCTAACAGCAGAACCGGTGGTTTCTCGCCTCTCGCTGACGCCTTCTTAACGTTCCTAACGGCAGAACCGATGGTTTGTCGCAGCTTTCTGACGCCTTCTTAACGTTCCTAACGGCAGAACCAAGGGTTCGTCGCCCTTCGCCGACGCCTTATTAATGTTCCTAACGGCAGAAATGATGGTTTATCGCAGCTTTCTGACGCCTTATTAATGTTCCTAAAGGCAGAACTGAGGGTTTATCGCCCTTTACTGATGCCTTATTAACGTTCTTAACGGCAGATCCGATGGTTTGTCGCCCTTCACTGACGTCTTATTAATCTTCCTAACGACAGAACCGATGGTTTCTCGCCCTTTGCAGACGCCGTATTAACAGTTCCTAACGGCAGAACCGATAGTTTATCACTGCTTTCTGATGCCTTATTAACGTTCCTAACGACAGAACTGATGGTTTCTCGCCTCTCGCTGATGCCTTCTTAACGCTCCTAACGGCAGAACCAATGGTCTGTCACCCTTCGCCGATGGCTTAGTAATATACCTAACGGCAGAACCGATAGTTTATCACCGCTTTCTGATGCCTGATAAACGTTCCTAACGACAGAACCCATGGTTTGTCGCCGCTTTCTGATGCCTTATAAACGTTCCTAACGGCAGAACCAATGGTTTGTCGCCCTTCGCCGATGCCTTATTAATGGTTCCTAACAGTAGAACCGATGGTTTGTCACCCTTCGCCGACGGCTTAGTAATATTCCTAACAGCAGAACCGGTGGTTTCTCGCCTCTCGCTGACGCCTTATTAACGTTCCTAACGGCAGAACCGATGGTTAGTCGCCGCTTTCTGACGCCTTATGAACGTTCCTAACGGCAGAACCGATGGTTTGTCGCCACTTTCTGATGCCTGATAAACGTTCCTAACGGCAGAACCCATGGTTTGTCACCGCTTTCTGATGCCTGATAAACGTTCCTAACGGCAGAACCCATGGTTTGTTGCCCTTCGCCAACCCCTTATTATGGCTCCTAATGGTAGAACCGATGGTTTGTCACCCTTCACCGATGGCTTAGTAATATTCCTAACAGCAGAACAAATGGTTTCTGGCCCCTCGCTGACGTCTTCTTAACGTTCCTAACGGCAGAACCAATGGTTTGTCGCCGCTTTCTGATGCCTTATAAACGTTCCTAACGGCAGAACCGATGGTTTGTCGCCACTTTCTGATGCCTTATAAACGTTCCTAACGGCAGAACCGATGGTTTGTTGCCCCTCGCTGACGTCTTCTTAACGTTCCTAACGGCAGAACCGATGGTTTGTCGCCACTTTCTGATGCCTTCTTAACGTTCCTAACGGCAGAACCGATGGTTTGTCGCCCCTCGCTGACGTCTTCTTAACGTTCCTAACGGCAGAACCGATGGCTTGTCGCCGCTTTCTGATGCCTTCTTAACGTTCCTAATTGCAGAACTGTCAGTAAGGGAAAGATCCCCAAACTATTATTGGCATAAATAAAATAAATAAAAATAAACACTGTAAAGGCCGTCTCTATAGAAACTTGTACATACATGTGTATACTGTAGCTATCTATTTAGGTCGAAAGTCAAAATTATCAGTAACAACCTAATTAGCCAAATCAACAACAATATTATCAACAATATGAGGAATCAACACGTTACCCTGAACTCCTCTTTGATCTGACTGGAGTTGGTCTGAGGATCCAATCGGTTCATCTCGTAGTAAACTGACCGCAGCTGACTGGCTGGAATCGCAGTGTCCCCACAGAGACACGCCTCCAAGATGGCGTCATGGATGAAGACGTACTGCTCCTGGTGGACAGAGAGGGGGAGAGACGTTTTTAAAGACGGACACAAATACTCCTCCTCCTCCTCCTGCTGTCGGGTTTGATTGACAGGAGGAGTGTGGCTGAAATGTCACTTCATAAATGATTTATGTCAACACACAGAGGAGGAGGAGGAGGAGGAGGAGGAGGAGGAGGAGGATGGACAGAAGAGAAACAGATGAGTGACATTAAAAGTTGGACAGAGAAGGTCATCGCTGCGTCCGGATCTGTCACATCCTGTCAGTCACTGTTTGATGACATCACGGCCTTTGAAAGAGCTGCAGCAGTCAGACGAGAGTTTTTTTACTTTTGTCATCGGTGTTGTTGTTTCCTGACAGAGTGTGTGTGTGTGTGTGTGTGTGTGTGTGTGTGTGTGTGTGTGTCTGTGTGTCTGTGTGTGTGTGTGTGTCTGTGTGTGAGTGTGTACGATGTGTGTGTGTGTGTACGATGTGTGTGTGTGTGTGTGTACGGTGTGTGTGTGTGTGTGTACGGTGTGTGTGTGTGTGTGTGTGTGTGTGTGTGTGTGTGTGTGTGTGTGTGTGTGTGTACGATGTGTGTGTGTGTGTGTGTATTGTGTTATCGATGTGTGTGTGTGTATTATACGATGTGTGTGTGTGTGTATTGATGTGTGTGTGTGTGTGTGTGTGTGTGTGTGTACTGTGTGTGTGTATGTGTGTGTGTGTGTGTGTGATACGATGTGTGTGTGTGTGATATGATGTGTGTGTGTGTGTGTGATGTGTGTGTGTGTATACGGTGTGTATGTGTGTGTATGTGTGTATGATGTGTGTGTGTGTGTATACGATGTGTGTGTGTGTGTGTGTATACGATGTGTATGTGTGTGTGTATACGATGTGTGTGTGTTATACGATGTGTATTGTGTGTGTGTGCGTGTGTGTAATGCGATGTGTGTGTGTGTGTGTGTGTGCGTATACGATGTGTGTGTGTATACGATGTGTATGTGTGTGATGCGTATTGTGTATGCGATGTGTGTGTGTGTGTGTGTATACGATGTGTGTGTGTGTGTACGACGTGTGTGTGTGTGTACGATGTGTATGTATGTGTGTGTGTGTACGATGTGTGTGTGTGTGTGTGTGTGTACGATGTGTGTGTGTGTGTACGATGTGTGTGTGTGTGTGTGTAATGCGACGTGTGTGTGTGTGTACGATGTGTATGTATGTGTGTGTGTGTACGATGTGTGTGTGTGTGTGCGTGTGTGTGTACGATGTGTGTGTGTACCTCGGTCTGGACCATGTTAACCCTTCGTGCTCTCAGCTCTCGGACGCAGTTGTAGATGTCGACCACGCCCTCTCTCTCCGCCATGTCCAGCATGATGTCGATCACTATGAAACAACCTGTACCGCCCGACCGACACGACACACACACACACACACACAGATATATGTTAAAACAAACGCCACTTTATGAACAGTAATGTGGCGTTTATCAGTGACTCATATTTAAATGTGTGTACCTGCAGTGCACCACGGTGGGGCCGGCAGTGGGCGGGGTTTTGGCCTTGACTCTGCGGATGAAGCCCAGCAGGCCGGTGGCGTGAAGCGGCACACCGTGATCGGGCCAACCGGTGAAATGAAACTGACGAATCTCCCTGATCTCCGCCACGCCCCTCTGCAACGCAAAGTGTAAAATACATTTGAAGTATATTTACATTTTCTCCTTTTATCCAAAGCGACTTACATTTGAGGAACAACAAACAAGCATCAGCAGAGCATCAATACAGATCTACACCTGACAATAGATCCTAGTAAGAGCTCATGGTACATATCACATCAACGGGTAAATACCAAGGGAAGGAAGTAAGATACAGTACACTACATACAAGAGAACTGTAAGGAGACGGAAGAAGAGCACAGGAAGTGATGTCAGAGGTCAGAGGTGTTATCAGACGAAGTACTCTCTGCAGAGTTTTCAGGAGCGTCTTGAAGTTAGAGAGGGACGCCCCTGCTCTGATGGCTTTGTGTAAAGGGATGGCAGAGCCAGGCGCCGTGCGTTGGCCATGAAGGAACGTAAGTTTGTATTATGGAGTTTAGGTAGATGGTGCAGACCCAGCAGTCACTCTGTATGCAGCATCAGGGACTTGGAACTGATTCTGGAGGCCCCGGGGGACCAGTGGAGGTCACTGAGTAGTTTGATGCCATGGTGGATAGATTGCTTGGCTGGAATGACCAAGAGTTTGGTCTTAGGCCATGTATCCGCCAAAGAGTTTTGTTCTGACGCCAGCGTCTTTTTTCAATTCATTCCAATGGGAGCGCTGCGTTTTTCTGAGCTGGTAGAAACGGCAGCAGCGTGACGAGGCGCTGAGCGTGACAGCGTGTTTTTCACTCTCACGCGAAATATGTTCCACTTTGGGAAAAACACTGCGCTAGTCACTGTCACTTTTTACCCTGATGTCCAGTCTCAGTAGAGGAGGGGAGGAACAAATACCACACCGTAGCAACGGTTACTATCCTGGACCCGGGCTTCGTCCTCTTGGACTAAACGGTGGTACTCGCCGAGATGTTTCCTCGCCCACAAATTAAGCACACGTACACACACACACACAGGTGGCGAGCCTTCATACATGCAGATATGTCCGAGAGACAGTCTGTGATCCGTGCCGAGACGGTGGGATCGCCTGGCTGGAAGGATAGGTAGAGTTGTGTATCGTCAGCGTGGCAGTGGACCACAGAAGGAGATATGGCTCTGAGGAGATTCATAGGAATCACGTCCAGTGGGCATGTAGTTGGACGGCTACGGGTCAGGAGTTCTGATACTTCGCTCTCTGTGAGAGGAGTGAACGAGGAGAGTGAAGAACTACTGACCTGGGAGTGTGTGTTACAGTGTGTGTTACATGTGTTACAGTGTGTGTTACATGTGTTACAGTGTGTGTTACAGTGTGTGTTACAGTGTGTGTTACAGTGTGTGTTACATGTGTTACAGTGTGTGTTACAGTGTGTTACAGTGTGTGTTACATGTGTGTTACAGTGTGTGTTACAGTGTGTGTTACAGTGTGTGTTACAGTGTGTGTTACAGTGTGTGTTACATGTGTTACAGTGTGTGTTACAGTGTGTGTTACAGTGTGTGTTACATGTGTTACAGCGTGGGTTACAGTGTGTGTTACATGTGTTACAGTGCATGTTACAGTGCGTGTGTTACATTGTGTGAGTGTGTTACAGTGTGTGTTACAATGCGTGTGTTACATTGTGTGTTACAGTGTGTTACAGTGCGTGTGTTACATTGTGTGAGTGTGTTACAGTGTGTGTTACAATGCGTGTGTTACATTGTGTGTGTGTGTTACAGTGTGTGTTACAGTGTGTGTGTTACAGTGTTTGTGTTACGTGTGTGTTACATTGTGTGTGTTATAGTGTGTGTTTTACAGTGTGTGTGTTACAGTGTGTGTTACAGTGTGTGTTACAGTGTGTGTTACAGTGTGTGTTACATGTGTTACAGCGTGGGTTACAGTGTGTGTTACATGTGTTACAGTGCGTGTTACAGTGCGTGTGTTACATTGTGTGTGTGTGTTACAGTGTGTGTTACATGTGTTACAGTGTGTGTTACAGTGTGTGTTACAGTGTGTGTTACAGTGTGTGTTACATGTGTTACAGCGTGGGTTACAGTGTGTGTTACATGTGTTACAGTGCATGTTACAGTGCGTGTGTTACATTGTGTGAGTGTGTTACAGTGTGTGTTACAATGCGTGTGTTACATTGTGTGTTACAGTGCATGTTACAGTGCGTGTGTTACATTGTGTGAGTGTGTTACAGTGTGTGTTACAATGCGTGTGTTACATTGTGTGTGTGTGTTACAGTGTGTGTTACAGTGTGTGTGTTACAGTGTTTGTGTTACGTGTGTGTTACATTGTGTGTGTTATAGTGTGTGTTTTACAGTGTGTGTGTTACAGTGTGTGTTACAGTGTGTGTTACAGTGTGTGTTACAGTGTGTGTTACATGTGTTACAGCGTGGGTTACAGTGTGTGTTACATGTGTTACAGTGCGTGTTACAGTGCGTGTGTTACATTGTGTGTGTGTGTTACAGTGTGTGTTACAGTGTGTGTGTTACAGTGTTTGTGTTACGTGTGTGTTACATTGTGTGTGTTATAGTGTGTGTTTTACAGTGTGTGTGTTACAGTGTGTGTTACAGTGTGTGTTACTGTGTGTGTGTTCTACCTTCTCCACAGCGAAGGTCCGGATCACGTACTCTGACAGCAGCTGAGTCTCGATCAGCGTCACCTTCATGTCCCCGTAGATCTCCGTGTCGTCGGGCCAGTACTTACAACACTTCACCTGCACACACACACACAAACACACACACACAAACACACAGGAATCTTGTTTATTCATTAACATTAGACGCAGGCAGAAATAAATGACTCGTTAATTAAACAGAAACATAAACAGAACAAAAAAAGCTGATATTAAAATCTAATTAGAGCCCCCCCCCCATTAACAGCTAATTACTGTTGAGCTAATCGCACTGTCGCCACGGCAACCAACAAAGTGAACGTGTGTGTGTGTGACAGAGAAAGACAGAGGGAGATAATCAGCCTGATCTATCCCAGAGTCCCCCTCTGCGGCTCTCCTGGAGAGGGGGAACAGATCCCTGGTGCCGTCTGGGTAATGAGAGCTGGGACACGGAGCCCGCCTGCAGGTGTGTGTGTGTGTGTGTGTGTGTCTCAGGTTAAATCCTTCAATTTCAGAAGGAAAGTGTGTGTTGTCTTCGTGTCATATGAGGTTTCAACTCGGCTTTAGTGCTCAGCTGCCGGAGCTCCAGATGCTCCAGTTTACTGTCCTCCTATCAGGCAGTAGTGCACATCAAGAAAGACATTTACATTCAAAGGGTTCATCCACTGGGGACCAGGAATGGGATCTATATTTTAACAGTTCAACCACTGGGGACCAGGAATGGGATCTTTATTTTAAGACTCCATCCACTGGGGACCAGGAATGGGATCTTTATTTTAAGACTCCATCCACTGGGGACCAGGAATGGGATCTTTATTTTAAGACTCCATCCACTGGGGACCAGGAATGGGATCTTTATTTTAAGACTCCATCCACTGGGGACCAGGAATGGGATCTTTATTTTAAGACTCCATCCACTGGGGACCAGGAATGGGATCTTTATTTTAAGGCGAGACACCAGCCAAATGGTGTTTTTTTTTACTTTACTCAAATCACTTCACAAGCTGAATGGAAACAAATGTTTTTTTTTAATTACAACGTTCTGTGTTTTTAAAAAATATGCAAATAAGGTATATTTTCATTAAATATGCGCTAATATGCATATCACATGGATCTATTTTCCAGCACATTGATTGATTGATTTTTTATGAAAGTATTGTAATAATAGTTGCAAAACCACCTGAGATCTAAAAATTGACAAATTGAAGAAACATCATTTTGGACTGTGGCGTCTCGCCTTGAATAATTATTAATCCTCTTTTTGAATATTATACATTGAGATTTATGCAGATTCGTGACACAGGCTGTCCTTGATTTGAGGTTAAATATGAAAATAAAGCAACCTTTTCATTTGCAATTTATACGTCTTGTAAGCGGCAACCTCCGGCTCTCACAACTGATGCCACTGCTGAAGTGCATTAACCTTGCATCCTCTCCAGCAGCCAGCAGGGGGCGACTCCACTGGCTGTAGGAAGAAAATGTTTCTCCTTCTCAGCTGATTTATTCCCCCAGTAAACACTTTCCTGATGAGTTTATGGTCTCAGTCGCTAGTTTCAAGTCTTCTTCAACACAGCACGATGTTCATTTAGTAAATTATGGTCCCATTTAGAGGAACAGAGACCAGGAAGCAGGGGGGGCTTTAGGGCGGGGCTACAAGCTGACTGACAGGTCGCTGTCATGGCAACCTGTCAATCAGGATAGAGGCGACTCTGCTCTCTGTAAATTTAACCAGCGCCGCTGAAAATGCTAAACAGGAGTCGGCTGCTCATTTTTCAGTAAGAACGTTTTGTTTTAAGCCTGTTTGTCGCTAGCTAAAATTAGCATCCCAACTAATAACACTGTTAATGTGTGCTACAGCTGCACCTTGCTAACCAAGCTAGCTAGCTCCACCCTCTCCTCCAAATATGGTCATGTCTGGTACCTGGTTGCAAAACAGCAAGATGGCCACGGCCAAAATGCCAAACAGGAGGCTTCAAATTGGCAGTCCACAAACCAGCAGATGACGTCAAAGCGGCTACGCCCACTTCCTCACAGTCTATGTATACGCTCCGCCTTAGTTGCGTTTAAATACGTATGTGTATTTGTGTTATTTGCTCTCTGTGACACAAACCTTACACATCTGTGACCTTCTCTTACACGCATGTGACACGCGCTCTTCTTTGTTTGTGGTTCCGTTTGTATGTGTGAACGACGCTCTCGTTGCTGCCAGAGGTAAAATGCACTTCTTACACAATAAACTGAGGCAGTGAACTTTTCAACAATAGAAAATAAACAAAGAGTAAGTAGAGACGTGACAGATGCACTCTGGGAAATGGAGTCCCAAACTTCATCAGCGAGGAAAAACAACCAGATGGCCACAACAATCAGTCTGTGTGTGTGTGTGTGTGTGTGTGTGTGTGTGTGCACACGCGTGGACTCACCCGCCCCACCTCCACCAGGTTGGTTACCATGACGATGGCGGCGGTGTTCTCCTGCCAAATCATGCGCCAGAAATCGTAAACAGTCTCCTGCATGGGACCTGAAACACACACACACAGTAAACTTCATATTAGACAGCAGATCAGCAGGCGACACCAGAGCTGTACATGAATTATAATGACTCTTTTAATTAATTCAAATTAAGCACACGTACACACACACACAAAAACACACACATACACACACAAAAAATATTTTTAATCACTGTTGACAGTCTGTGTTTTGACGAGCTAATTAGTTCATGCTAATCCATTCCTGTCCTCAAGTGTTTTACAGCAAGAAGCTGATGCCTGCCTGGCTGCACGCACACACTCCATATTCATGCTGATGGATGTGGTTGGAAAACACAACAGTTTATTCAGAAAAATAGATTTCTACCTGGAGAGCTGTGTGTGTGTGTGTGTGTGTGTGTGTGAGTGTGTGTGTGGTATCAGAGTGTCTGCACTTATCTGAAAGTTACATTTAAAATTTCACTTATAAAAAAAGTAAAACGACGGCCCAGCGTTTTTAGTTTTTCCATCGTGAATACTACCTGGTACTTTATTTGGTATTACTCCAGACAAGTTCAGCCGATACAAAAAGTGGCGTGGAAACATGCAGACCACTGATTGGTCAGAGGGAATTATCCCTGGAATTGTGGAACAGTGGAGGGTGTACTACCTGCAGTGGAGGGTGTACTATCTGCAGTGGAGGGTGTACTATCTGTAGTGGAGGGTGTACTATCTGTAGTGGAGGGTGTACTATCTGCAGTGGAGGGTGTACTATCTGCAGTGGAGGGTGTACTATCTGTAGTGGAGGGTGTACTATCTGCAGTGGAGGGTGTACTATCTGCAGTGGAGGGTGTACTATCTGCAGTGGAGGGTGTACTATCTGTAGTGGAGGGTGTACTATCTGCAGTGGAGGGTGTACTATCTGCAGTACTATCTGCAGTGGAGGGTGTACTATCTGCAGTACTATCTGTAGTGGAGGGTGTACTACCTGCAGTAGAGGGTGTACTATCTGCAGTGGAGGGTGTACTATCTGCAGTGGAGGGTGTACTATCTGTAGTGGAGGGTGTACTATCTGCAGTGGAGGGTGTACTATCTGTAGTGGAGGGTGTACTATCTGCAGTGGAGGGTGTACTATCTGCAGTACTATCTGCAGTGGAGGGTGTACTATCTGCAGTACTATCTGTAGTGGAGGGTGTACTACCTGCAGTAGAGGGTGTACTATCTGCAGTGGAGGGTGTACTATCTGTAGTGGAGGGTGTACTATCTGCAGTGGAGGGTGTACTATCTGTAGTGGAGGGTGTACTATCTGCAGTGGAGGGTGTACTATCTGCAGTGGAGGGTGTACTATCTGTAGTGGAGGGTGTACTATCTGCAGTGGAGGGTGTACTATCTGTAGTGGAGGGTGTACTATCTGTAGTGGAGGGTGTACTATCTGTAGTGGAGGGTGTACTATCTGCAGTGGAGGGTGTACTATCTGCAGTGGAGGGTGTACTATCTGCAGTGGAGGGTGTACTATCTGTAGTGGAGGGTGTACTATCTGCAGTACTATCTGCAGTGGAGGGTGTACTATCTGCAGTACTATCTGTAGTGGAGGGTGTACTACCTGCAGTAGAGGGTGTATTATCTGCAGTGGAGGGTGTACTATCTGTAGTGGAGGGTGTACTATCTGCAGTACTATCTGTAGTGGAGGGTGTACTATCTGCAGTAGAGGGTGTACTATCTGCAGTGGAGGGTGTACTATCTGCAGTGGAGGGTGTACTATCTGCAGTGGAGGGTGTACTATCTGTAGTGGAGGGTGTACTATCTGCAGTACTATCTGCAGTGGAGGGTGTACTATCTGCAGTACTATCTGTAGTGGAGGGTGTACTACCTGCAGTAGAGGGTGTACTATCTGCAGTGGAGGGTGTACTATCTGTAGTGGAGGGTGTACTATCTGCAGTACTATCTGTAGTGGAGGGTGTACTACCTGCAGTAGAGGGTGTACTATCTGCAGTGGAGGGTGTACTATCTGTAGTGGAGGGTGTACTATCTGCAGTGGAGGGTGTACTATCTGCAGTGGAGGGTGTACTATCTGCAGTGGAGGGTGTACTATCTGTAGTGGAGGGTGTACTATCTGTAGTGGAGGGTGTACTATCTGCAGTACTATCTGCAGTGGAGGATGTACTATCTGCAGTGGAGGGTGTACTATCTGCAGTACTATCTGTAGTGGAGGGTGTACTATCTGTAGTGGAGGGTGTACTACCTGCAGTAGAGGGTGTACTAGTACTATCTGCAGTGGAGGGTGTACTATCTGCAGTACTATCTGTAGTGGAGGGTGTACTATCTGCAGTGGAGGGTGTACTATCTGCAGTAGAGGGTGTACTATCTGCAGTGGAGGGTGTACTATCTGCAGTACTATCTGTAGTGGAGGGAGACACCTAAAGCTAGTTAGGTCTCGCTCCAAGGTGTGCGACCTCTGACACGTAGAGCAGCTGTAACGTCAGCGTCAGCTAAATGAGTAAAAGTGTAAATGTGAAATGTTTGAGTTCTTACCTTGGGTAGCAATGTAGTGATTGGGTCTGTGGTAGCCCTGAGAGCCGAGAGGACAAGCCAAACAGGAAGGAGAAGAAACAATAGGTCATGTTAAAGCTAAATATCAGGAGAAATGTTCTTCAAAGATCTAAAACAGAACTAGATGTTTGAGTCTGAATCCTGTGTTCACCAGGAGTCTGTGGCTCTACAGTCTGCTACCATTTTGCTTGTATATGCCCCTAAACATCGAAACGTGTGAACCGATAAAATGATTTACGAGCACAATGTGCGAGTAACTACCGTAACTACAACCTACAATAACCCCCCCCACCCTGCCACCGTGCCGCTAAACGTTCAAGACATCCCGCCCCGTCAGTCATATGAAACTCTGGTAGGAAAAAAGCCAGCTAGCCACCGGAGCACCGAGAGAGTTCGCGCTGGGCGGGTCGCTCGGTGGCCGCTTCAGCAGCTCGTTACAAAAAAAGAAGAAGCAGACAGCAGGGAGAAGAAAAGCAAGTTGTGGGTTTGGCTTTAAGCTGTACCAGGAGCCTTTTGTTGAAACACGGTCAGCTATTCATACAATCGATGAGCTCGTCAGCTTTACTTGACCAATCACAGCCCGGATGGGGCGGAAATTTTTCATGCATTTTTCTTGCTCAAGTATTTAATGACTGAAAACATGAAACTGCTGTTTTGTCCTACTGGCATTAGTTTTAAACCAGAGGTGGGCTGTGCAGGGTGCCATTAAAAGGACAATAATTAATATATTAACAGCGTGCTGTTCGATTAAAACTGAACTTTTTATCTAATGTTTTAATATTACACTAATACACTCATTGAACTAGTTTCTCCTCCATGTTGTGGAAACAGCCTGTGAAAAAAAGCTTTAACAAAATATTCAGGCTGATGCCGAGGGTCCAGATCCCAGGGTCTTCACTTCCAGTCCTCCGGTGGTTCCACACCACAGGAGGAGCACACAGCTGGTATGAATACGTGTCTGATAAACACTTTGTGAAACTCTGTTACATTTCTGGCTGTGCTCCTGAATGTCTTTGTGTGCTCCTTGGGAAAAAGGTTAGCGTGGAGTCCTGTGTGGGACTCAGTGAGGTTTCTCCCGGACCTGAACCTTCACTACCAAAGCCCACTTTATACTTTTCCTCATAAGGTTAGGAGCACACACGCTCGCTCTCCTCTGTCTGTGTGTTTACACAGTAAACAGCAACCAACGCCGCCTGGTGACCACCGTCGCCATGGAAACACAGTCCACCAGGACGTTTCAGGTCGACCTTTAGTGGAACAAAAGAAGTAAACTGTGTGTTACTCACGTCCACGTAGTTGGCGTTGATGTAGTCGGAGCCGCTCTCTCCATCCTGAGGCTGCAGACGCACACGAGAGTGGTCGTCTAACACGCACGCCACGCACGCACACGCACACACACACACACACACAGTGTTAATTGGCCAGCTTGTTGTCGTGGTGAAGCTGAATATAATCACCTCTAATTAGCTTCTGCTGAACAAATGATCTAATAATAAATTAATAAGCACTTCATTACGTTCATTCTACCAAACGATATAAACAAACTGAATCTGTGTGTGTGTGTTAGAACTGTTGTGTTTTGTCCGCATACATTATTCATTTTCACATTTTCTTCTTCTGGAAAACAAAATAATTTCTATCCTAATAGAACCATAAATAAATGCAAGAAATAAAATACAAATGAAGCCTCATCAAAGTTCTGTGTCTGACGCTGATCCTGAAAGTCGCTCGTTCTGAACTTAATCTGCAAACGTGAATTTCAAGCTTCATCAACAAAACGGCAGGAAAGTTCTAATAAATGCACGATGATGATGGAAAATAAGAAACAAGATGAAACTGATGCACAATATAAACTAAAGAAAACGTCGGCCCTGGACCCGACTGACGAATAATCAGCTATTAATAGATGAACTGTTTGAGCTCTAATCTGAATTATGACACTATAGGACTGATGCTGTGTTACTTCCTGTTAGTTACCCCGTCCTGCAGCCGAACGCAGACGTCAGGACATTACTAAGTGTTTATTAATCTTCAGTATGTGTTCTAATATTTATAAATAACTGTAGCTCCGGGATCTTCAGCTCAGCCTCGCTGTTGCTGTCACATGGTCAGACCCCTTGGCGTTGCTTTTTAGCGCCCTGGGTAGCCTTTATTATCGTTAGCAAGAAAAAAATATGTAACATCTGGTTAAACTTTCAAAATAAATCCAGTACTTATTGTTGCTGCTCGTCAAACGTGTCACTTGGTTAGGTTTAGGAAAACATCATGGTTTGGCTTAGAACGACTACAGTACTTATGTCACTTATGTTACGTTACTTGCGTAAGTTGAATAAAAAGAGTCAAAGTTGGGTCTGAAAGTCACCGTCCGCCTCCTTACTCGCACCTTTCTGTTAAATACCCTGCTCCTTTAGCGTACTAATATGACGCTTCCCCCGGTTCGTTACAGACTGACGCCAAGAGATCGTGACCATGTGCCCAGCTGTGATGGCCACACCTTCCAGTCCAGCCAATCAGAATCCAGAATTCTCAGTGGCCACGGCATAAAACAAAAATTAAACGATAAATAAAACATTCAGTAGTTTAGTTTTGAAAGATAGTACAGTTACTGTGTTTATTTCTATTTTATACTCGTAGTTTAACGTTTTTAATCCTTCATGAAGGGTTCCATAAAAATAAAGTTCTTATCATTAGTCAATCGTTATCTCATTAATACTTGTGTGTCTGCTGTTTTCACAGCAGACACACAAGTATTAATGAGATTACAGTCTACAGAACCTCAACACGTTTAGCTCTGAGGAGTAAAAGTGCGGCGTCATCTGAAGCCGTCAGAGTTTCAGTTCGAAGTCAAATCTACAAAACTTACAGAAGTTAAATCAACAGTTATTTCACGAGTGCCTCCCACCAGGTCTGAGGCCTGCAGCTCATTGGCTGTCACTGCTGTCACACGCACCGCTCACAGAGACTGGCTGGTGTGAACATGAAGTGAGTCCCCGCAGGCCACCGTAGCTCCCAGCATCCTCCATCACACCTCATTAGCATAATTACACCACCACAGGACAGACTCCGTGTGCTGATGTTAGCCAGCAGCTGAAACTGAGCAGCTGTCAACGCTAACTTTCTGGGACGTTAGCACATTAGCTTCAGCAGCTCCGTGATGCGTCTCTGAGACCCGCAGCTGTGTGATGACAGGAGCTGACCCCAGATCTGCCCGACGGTAAGGAACAGCAGCTCAAACAGCCGTGTGTTTCCCGTCTGACGCGGCTGGTTTGAAGACTTCCTGCTCTATGACACTGAGCTAGAGTCTGGACGTTTTGGTTATTCAGAGTTGTCATAGCAACACGTCCCACGGCACAAACCCTCTAACGATGGCTTTAAAAAGTGTTTCAATAAACGCTCTCAAATTTGTACAGGTTTCCCACAGCAGAGCTTCTAACGGCGTCTGTCTGTCTGTAACCAACCGTGTGCTGAACATGAACATTAAACACATCAGAGTGTGTAAGAAATGTTTCCAGCTTAGAATCACTCTGCACTAACAGTTTCATCATTCGTGTTCCTGGGCGGATGTCAGGTGTATCTGCTGTTGCTCTGAAGCTCACAGACCTACTACTCCTCATTTCCAGCCCTTTATTGTCATTCTGTGTCCTCTGTACTGCAGCTGTGCATCAATCAAAGCGCAAAAATATCATGTCTGTCTTATACAGGGCCTCATTTCAGCCCGGGTCTGAAAGAGGCTGTAGATGCTCCTGTCTTTGCACCTCTCAGGTTGTAACTGAACCTCATCATGTGACGTTTGTCACAGCTGTTACTGTTGTTTGTAACAAGCGTCACATCTGATGAATCAGTGGTTAGGTTGTTGGTTAGTGTAGATGCATCGCTACAGACATGTGACCCGTCTACATGTGACGGTTCCATCTACGGTTAAATGTGACAGGCCGGGGGCGCACCAGACCTCTTGACCAGTGAGAAGGGGCAAAGTCCCAGGTCAAGACCAACAAGTCCCAAGTCAACTTCTACTCAAGTCCCAAGTCCAGACCAACAAGTCCCAAGACAAGTTCTAAGCAAGGACAAACAAGTGACGAGTCAAGCTCTAATCAAGTCCTAAGTCCAGACCAACAAATCCCAATCCAAGTTCTAAGCAAGGACAAACAAGTGACGAGTCAAGCTCTAATCAAGTCCCAAGTCCAGACCAACAAGTCCCAAGACATGTTCTGAGTCAGCACCAACAAATCCCAAGTCAAGTTCTTATGAAGTCGCGAATCCAAACCAACAAGTGATAAGTCAAATTCCAATCAAGTCCTAAATCCAGAGCAACAAATCCCGATTCAAGTTCTAATCAAGTCCCAAGACATGTTCTAAGTCAGGACCAACACTTGATGAGTCAAGACCAACAACTCCCAAGTCAAGTTTTAAGTCAGGATGAAGAACTGACAAATCAAGTACCAAGTGAAGTTCTAATCAAGTCCCAAGTCAAGACAAACAAATTCCAAGATGTGTTCTAGGTCGGGACCAAGGACTGACAAGTCAAGACCAAGTCCCAAGTCAAGTTCTAAGTCAGGTTCAAAGTCCGAAGCCATGAACAACCAAGTCCTACTTAACTAACAAAACCAACAAATCACAAGGCAAGTACCAGGCCAAGACCAAAGAATCATGACCAGCAAGTCACAGTTATGACCTGCAGGTCCGAAGTAAAGTCCCAATTCAGTACCAAAATGTCCCAGGTCAAGTTCTAAAGCAGGCCCAACAACTATCCTGCTGGAACTCAAATGAGTTCATGTTCTGCACATGTTAAGACCTAATAGTCCTAATTATACAATGAAAACGTTTTAGTCACAAGGTGTTCTGGACTGAAGAACTACACCCTAGATGTTACTATCATTATTTTCCTGTAGTCTGTAGAAAAACCAGTATACAGGGACACCTGGGGGCGGTTGTTAAGGTCTCAATCATGGCGCTGCAACATGGACACCACGAAAACTCATCTGAGATACAGAAATCATCAAGTGATCCCCGGTCTCACATATTAGTGTTATCTATTAGTTCTGTATGTTATCTGCATCTACAGCATCTGACTGAGCTACATGTCTGCTCTCTACCAGAACAAGGCTTCCACAGGGCCGCTGAGCTGAACCTCTGAAACACAGTCAAACAGGTTTACATCAGTCTCTAAAACACACTTTACATCCACATTATGAACAGTGTGTGGGTACATACAGGCGATGATGTTTCCGTAGCGATTCTTCATGCGGTTCTCATCCTTTTTGGCCGAATCCCACGGAGCTGACTGTCCCTCGAAAAAACTCTGAAAGGACAAAAAAAACAGAGGGTTTGTTTGAAAGGAGAACAGATCCAGAATGATGAAACTCAGTGAATGACTTCATGAATAATGCAGCGGATGTGTTTGATTTCCTGTTCTCTCCCTGAACACACACACAGGCGTTAGTTTGGTGGTCAGAGCAGATGATTAAGTCCAATTATGAGAAGGAGGCTCAGAGAGAAGCCGGAGGCGTCTAAACACACACTGATGGTTGTTTTCTTACTGAGTCCAAACAGAGTAAAAGTCCTCTGACTGTTCTGTGCTGAAACAACGCTTTCCTCTGTGTTTATCTGTGTGCAGTTCAAAGGTTTAGTTTAGCCGGACTATCTGGCCCCACGATGGAACAGAAAACACCAGCTGAGTCGTTTTGTATCTTTGTAGTCGATTTGTTTTCTGTCTCTTTGTGGTAATATATTCTGTCTCTTTGTTGTTTTGTGGTAACATTTTGCATCTCCTTGTTGTTTTGTGTCTTTTTGGTAATATTTTGTGTCACTTTGTTGTATTGTATCTCCTCGTGGTAAAATTTTGTCTCTTTGTTGTTTTGTCTCTTTTTGGTAATATTTTGTGTCTCTTTGCTGTTTTGTCTCTTTTTGGTAATATTTTGTGTCTCTTTGTTGTTTTGTCTCTCCTAGTGGTAACATTCTGTCTAAACAGAGTAAAAGTCCTCTGACTGTTCTGTGCTGAAACAACACTTTCCTCTGTGTTTATCTGTGTGCAGTTCAAAGGTTTAGTTTAGCCGGACTATCTGACCCCATAATGGAATAGAAAACACCAGCTGAGTCGTTTTGCGTCTTTGTAGTCAATTTGTTTTGAGTCTCTGTGGTAATATATTGCGTCTCTTTGTTGTTTTGTGTCTTTGTGGTAATATTTTGTGCCACTTTGTTGTTTTGTGTCTCTTAGTGGTAACATTTTTCATCTCTTTGTTGTTTTGTCTGTTGTTGTTTTGTGTCTTTGTGGTAACATTTTGTGTCTCTTTTGTTTGTGTCTTTTTGGTAATATTTTGCGTCTCCTTGTGCGTCTCTTTGTTAGTTTGCATCTCTTTGAAGTTGTTTTGTGTGCTTATGTTCTTTCTAGTGTCTCTTTGTAGTTGTTTAATTTTTCACTTCATGTTTATTATGTGTCTCTTTTAAGACATTTTCATTTTTGTGTGCCTTTCTGTTTTGCAACTGAAGTCATTTTGCATGTTAAAATGTTAGTTTTTGTCTCTTAGCGGTCGTTGTTTTGTGTCCTTTTGTGGTCGTTTAAATTGATAGTCAACATTTCCATGTTTATTTAAAAATGTTTCCATACCATATTGATAACAGCCTTCATCCACATGTATCTGTGCATCATAACTGCTGGGTGCGATGAGGGAGCTCACACAGACTTTGAGCCACAGCAGGTTTCCTGGGTCGCTCATTAAAATGCCTGCAGACAGATGTGTGTGACAGCAGTCTAACAGCTCCAGACATCCATCAAACTGACAGGTGAGTGATGCCACACACACACAGGTCTGCATGATTGACAGCGAGGAACAAAAGGAGGAAAAAGAAAAGAATCGATGGAACGAGTGAACTAATGACTGCTGGCAGCGACTGTGTTTTCACTTCAGCTTAGTTCAGATGCCGAAGCTACCTGTCCCCTTAAACCACCAACAACCTCCTGCTCTCATAGAAAAGGTCAAAGGTCACGTCTTCTATGACCTAAACAGAGGCTTGAAATCACACGGGCTTGTTCAGCTCATTCATTACATTGTTTAATAATGTTATCTAGCACCTGGCTTCCCAAAAGGATGCTTAAATTAACTGAAAGCCTCTATCAGACCTGATGTAAGCCACAGAAACTTCAGTTGTCAGTGTGGAAAATATGCTGTGATTGGATGATCTGGTATAAACCCAGACTCTCTATGTTCTCCCAAAATAGGTTCACACACACAGCAGACAAAAGGTTCTCTAGTAATCAGCTTCAATATGAAAGACGCTGTTTGCAGTCTGTCTGCAGGCAGAAACACCACAGACATTTATTAACACAGACCGTTACTGACAGACAGCTGATGATGATGATGATGTCACCTCGTTAAAGTATTTCAGCTCGCTAACTAGCTCTGACACACTTTGTGAATCTGAGCGTTCTGTCATGATTTCATAAAAAGAATCTGAACTAAAGCCGAAGCTTCATCAGAGCTTTTTAACCACCTCGTACGGCCCTCTGTGAGGGAAACTAGATCAATGTCATCAGTCCACGCACACAAGGCCGGATTCACAACGGGGAAGAGCACGCAGGGTTACTACGAGGGGTTAAATGAAAACAGGCAGCGCCTCATTAACTATACGAAGAGATGAGACACCAGGTGGAGCCAAAGGTGGAACCAGTGTCAGCATGCTAATACCTGAGTAAAGAGGTCATATGTACGGTGGACATCTCTCACCTGAGACGATCCTGAGGTGTAAATGGTGCAAACTGATTCAGAGAATCAGTAGTTAGAAGCTAGTTGGTCGTTACTGAGGAGGACTTTGTGTCCAGACTGAAGGACTCCTGAGGAACTCATTCTCACTCCCAACTCGACACATGTGGACGCTTGGCCAAGACCCCTTAGGGCTCAAGTTAGCAACAATAAATATGCAATCTGCGTATGGTTAGCCTTTCAAAATAAAAGTACCTGTCAATGAAAGGTTGCAATTAGGTTAGCTTTAGGAAAAGATCCCGGTTGGGTTAAAATGACTACGTTACGTGCATCAGTTAACTTATATAAGTTACGTAATGTATCTTGCGTAACTTAAATATAAACATTCAGTTGACTTTTTGTTTCACACAGGACACTAATACCAGTCTCCTGGTCCAGTTTCTGGTCTACCCCAACCACTTTCTTACTCTGACACCTACCTTTGGCGTACATTAATGACGCTACAGGGTTTCCCTCTGCGTGTTACGATATGATGTCAGCGGGTCTCAACCACGCGTCCATGTGTGACGAGCCGGAGGTGAGAAGCTCAGTCCAGATTTAAGGAGTGTGAATTGGTTTTGGTATTTTAATTAATTTGTCCACTTCTTTAGAATATGAACTGAGGCGGGGCTGCAGCGTTAGCTAAATTATTTATTATTGCTCAGCGAAGGAAGAAGTATCAGATCTAAAGTTGAATTTGAAAGAAAAATAATGAAATTAAATTATACTGGAGCGGACTGTGGGAAAGTTTTGACAGTCATTCAAAAGAAAAGACGCTGATTTGTATGGAGCAGATTTATCAACGCACTGGTGCGATCATTCATTTGTCAGCTGCTCGTTGATAATAACGAGTCGGTCGAATGTGTGTTGATTTGTACTTAATTTGGAGGTGTGTCGGACGCTGGACCTCCTTCTTCCTGCTTCTCTCAAACACCACGGACCCAAACAACAAATGAATCAAACAGCATCCTGTGAAATGTTTCCCATCAAACCAACATGCTGGTCTGGCTGCTAGCGACAGAGGGATGGAAGCTAACGTTCACTGAGGGAGGTGTACAGAAACATGGTGAGCCCCGGTCTTGTGTTAGCATTCATGCTACATTGTCCCAGTGGTAACCATCGCTGTTTCTGTTAAACAGACAAACGTCACGGTGGGATTGTCTTTGAGAGGAACAGGTGGTTACAGTGGGGACTGTCACGTAATGCTAATACAAACTGAGGCTAGGTGAATCTAAGCTAACAGGCTACAGTGCTAAAGGGGTGTGTGTGTGTTGTGTGTGTGTTGGGCGTTAGCTAGTGTCTAGTCTCTAATCTAGTTGACAAGAACACAGGATGTTAAGAATCTGAAAGCCAAGAAGGCGTCTTACCTCATTAAGCTGTCCAATCAGATTAATAAGTAAAGGAGAAGCATGGAGGGAGATAACAATCAGCTCACTACTGCAGCACTTTACATCAGTGATCAATAAAAGACAGGAGTCTGGTTTAGAGAAGGATTAAAACCACAAGAAAACATCTTTGGTTTCTAAATTCTAACTTTCTGGTCCAAATTTCTTTTAACATTTTGTTTTGAAAATCCGGACTTTATACTGAAAATCCTCAGAATAACACCAGAGAGTCTTTTCATGTGGCCCCGATCCTCTTCCAGAGATACTAATAAATGCTGTGCACATGATTTATTGAAATGATCAGAGTGAAAAGTCATTAAAAAACTAAAGAAGGAGCCCTGTGAGCTGCTCGCGACTCCACCAAACAACCACACAGCAGATGTTATTTAACATTAATGAAACATTCAGCATTCATGGAATCTCTTTAAGTAGTCAAACGTTAGTTACATGTGTAGATAAATTACAGAAAACAAACCAACGGTAGAACAAAAACAGATTTTCAATGGGATCAAAATTCAAACACATTTAATTTCCAGTAGCACCAGTAGCACCAGTAGCACCAGTAGCACCAGTAGCACCGGTCTGATCTCTGCTCCGGTCAGACATTTATTTTTCTGATGAGTTCATCGGGTGCGTTATTCCAACACAGTGCGTTTTACATAAATATAATAACTTCTAAGACATTTCCTGAAAAGAACCCTGGGGTCTAGACTGCGACCATTTTTAAGAGTGCGACCGGCCGTCTGGGCAGCTGAAGCGGTGACACAGAAGACAACAGGGAGAAGATAAGGAAGGTTTGTGTTTGGCTAGCTGGACGTTTAGCTCAATCAGCTGGCTTTTGTTTACACACAAGGTCACTTTTCAACAACTAACCAATCACAGCCTGGATGGGGCGGGACATTAAAAACGTTTGACATGCTACAGCAAACTTTCGAATGTTGAACTCGTTATCACTTGACATGTGGAGCATTTTACTAGACGAGGAATTCATGTTATAGTGAACCATATAGTATACTAATATATAAAACTATAATCAATATAGTGACATTTTACTAACAGTATATTATTAAATTAACATGTTTTGAAATTTAATATTGTAGTATTGTACTAACACACTCATTTCTCCTAGTTCCGCCTCCAGGTTGTGGATCGAGCCTCTGCAGTGGACTGATGTTCAGTATTTCACAAAAGTGAGTCCACGCCTCCCATTTCTGTAAATATGCGATTCTGTCTTTTCATGTTTCAACACTGAAACATGAAAACGCACTTTTCACTCACTAATTTACACTGTTATACGAGCTGCACGCTCACTACTTTACACTGTTATACGAGCTGCACGCTCACTACTTTACACTGTTATACGAGCTGTACGGTCACTACTTTACACTGTTATACAAGCTGTACGCTCACTACTTTACACTGTTATACGAGCTGTACGGTCACTACTTTACACTGTTATACAAGCTGTACGCTCACTACGTTACACTGTTATGGAAGCTGAGCGCTCACTAATTTACACAGTTATACGAGCTGCACGCTCACCGCTCACTACTTTACACTGTTATACGAGCTGCACGCTCACTACTTTACACTGTTATACGAGCTGCATGCCCACTACTTTAGACTTTTATACGAGCTGCACGCTCACTACGTTACACTGTTATGGAAGCTGAGCGCTCACTACTTTACACAGTTATACGAGCTGCACGCTCACCGCTCACTACTTTACACTGTTATACGAGCTGTACGCTCACTACTTTACACTGTTATACAAGCTGCACGCTCACTACTTTACACTGTTATACGAGCTGCACGCTCACTACTGTACACTGTTATACGAAATGTACGCTCACTACGTTACACTGTTATGGAAGCTGAGCGCTCACTACTTTACACTGTTGTACGAGCTGCACGCTCACTACTTTACACTGTTATACGAGCTGCACGCTCACTACTGTACACTGTTATACGAAATGTACGCTCACTACGTTACACTGTTATGGAAGCTGAGCGCTCACTACTTTACACTGTTATACGAGCTGCACGCTCACTACTTTACACAGTTATACGAGCTGCACACTCACCGCTCACTACTTTACACTGTTGTACGAGCTGTGCATGCTCACTACTTTAGACTTTTATACGAGCTGCACGCTCACTACTTTACACTGTTATACGAGCTGCACGCTCACTACTTTAGACTGTTATACGAGCTGCACGCTCACTACTTTACACTGTTATACGAACTGTACGTTCACTACGTCACACTGTTATGGAAGCTGTACGCTCACTATGTTACACTGTTATGGAAGCTGAGCGCTCACTACTTTACACTGTTATACGAGCTGTACGGTCACTACTTTACACTGTTATACAAGCTGCACGCTCACTACTTTACACTGTTATACGAGCTGTACGCTCACTACTTTACACTGTTATACGAGCTGTACGCTCACTACTTTACACTGTTATACGAGCTGCACGCTCACTTTACACTGTTATACAAGCTGCACGCTCACTACTTTACACTGTTATACGAGCTGTACGCTCACTACTTTACACTGTTATACGAGCTGCACGCTCACTACTTTACACTGTTATACGAGCTGTACGCTCACTACTTTACACTGTTATACGAGCTGCACGCTCACTACTTTACACTGTTATACGAGCTGCACGCTCACTACTTTACACTGTTATACAAGCTGCACGCTCACTACTTTACACTGTTATACAAACTGTACGCTCACTACTTTACACTGTTATACAAGCTGTACGCTCACTACTTTACACTGTGACTTTACACTGTTATACGAGCTGTACGCTCACTACTTTACACTGTTATACAAGCTGTACGCTTACTACTTTACACTGTTATACGAGCTGTACGCTCACTACTTTACACTGTGACTTTACACTGTTATATGAGCTGTACGCTCACTACTTTACACTGTTATACAAGCTGTACGCTCACTACTTTACACTGTGACTTTACACTGTTATACGAGCTGTACGCTCACTACTTTACACTGTGACTCTACACTGTTATACAAGCTGTACGCTCACTACTTTACACTGTGACTTTACACTGTTATACGAGCTGTACACTCACTACTTTACACTGTGACTCTACACTGTTATACAAGCTGTACGCTCACTACTTTACACTGTAACTTTACACTGTTATACGAGCTGTACGCTCACTACTTTACACTGTGACTTTACACTGTTATACGAGCTGTACACTCACTACTTTACACTGTTATACAAGCTGTACGCTCACTACTTTACACTGTTATACGAGCTGCACGCTCACTACTTCACACTGTTATACAAGCTGTACGCACACTACTTTACACTGTTATACAAGCTGTACGCTCACTACTTTACACTGTTATACAAGCTGTACACTCACTATTTTACACTGTGACTTTACACTGTTATACAAGCTGTACGCTCACTACTTTACACTGTTATACAAGCTGTACGCTCACTACTTTACACTGTTATACAAGCTGTACGCTCACTACTTTACACTGTGACTTTACACTGTTATACAAGCTGTACGCTCACTACTTTACACTGTGACTTAACACTGTTATACGATCTGTACGCTCACTACTTTACACTGTTATACAAGCTGTACGCTCACTACTTTACACTGTTATACGAGCTGTACGCTCACTACTTTACACTGTTATACGAGCTGCACGCTCACTACTTTACACTGTTATACAAGCTGCACGCTCACTACTTTACACTGTTATACAAGCTGCACGCCACTACTTTACACTGTTATAACGAAGCTGTACGCCACTACTTTACACTGTTATACTGAAGCTGCACGCTCACTACTTTACACTGTTATACGAGCTGTACGCTCACTACTTTACACTGTTATACGAGCTGCACGCTCACTACTTTACACTGTTATACAAGCTGCACGCTCACTACTTTACTTTGGAGCAAAGTGTCATTTCTTCAGAGTTGTGTGTGAATGTCACAGAGTTTAAGCTTGAAACATTGAACTTGCAGGGGCCAATGCCCCTCCCACTTCTTATTAGGGTCACTGACTAATACTTGTACCAAAATGAAAAAAAGGGTTGCGACCAACCGAGAAAGCTGCACCAGTGCTCCCAGTGGAAAAGTAAGTCTGGAGCCACCAATAAAGCACACATCCAGCAGATCCAGATAAAAATATTTCAGACAAATGTAAAGTTTCTTTAGTATGAAGACGCAACAAGTCCACTCATTCAAATGCTTTAGGGCGGGGCTAACATGTGATTGAAAAGTAGCTACCATGGCGACCTGTCAATCAGGATAGAGGCGACTCATATCTGCTGCTCTGCCAAAGAAAAGCCAACGATATGAGCTGAAGCTCGAGGCTTTAAAGATGAACTACCGAGATATGAACCAGTGTTAACATTGGACCAAACCAGCCCTGGTCTGGGGTCACCGAGAGGACGGAGCTGCACCTGTAATGTCCTCTGCTGGACCCTCATCGAAGGGTTCACCTGCTTCCTTTCTGACTTGGAGAGTTTACAGTCTATGCAGCGCTGCTTCATCTGGAAAACACCGATCACCTGATCAATCATTTATCGTGTTTACCCACACACACACACCAGATTCATCTGGTATACAAACTGCAACTCCACCTTCTGAAGGTGTTTATTCTGTCTTCAGGGAGCGGCCGCTTGGTCTACATGATCAGACGGTGTGTGATTGATAACCCTGCACGGAGACAAACCGGTTCTCCAAACAACCCAGTTTGGAAACGTCGTCATTGGACAGTCAGACGAACAGAAACACTGAAGAACTCCTCACCACTAACTTTCTGCAAATGGAGGGTGAAAACAGTCAGAGTGTGTGTGTGTGTGTGTGTGTGTGTGTACTCAGTATGTATAATGGATTAGCCCTGAGGGCAGCCCGCTAGCAGGCAACCAGACCTGAACACACACACACACCCGTACACACATTTCTGCACACACAGACACACACATATACACACTCAAGCTATTCCCTGTTTTGGCCCATTAGCTGGAGGGAAGATCTATAATGTATGTCTGAGTGTGTGTGTGTGTTCAGGTAAGTAACATCCATTAGTAAATTTCTCCTGATGAAAACGGGTAAACATGTGGCGTGCACACACAGCGCTGCTGCTATCGAACATTTCTGTGTTTTCTGTCTTGTTCTTCCCTCCTCTCTCTCTCTCTGTCATCGCTCTGCTGATTAGTGCCGGAACCATTAATCGATCATTAATCAACAATATTTGAAATAATCATTAACGATTTTTCTCAGTGAAGCCTCCTCAGACTTGTTTCGACATTTTATGGATTAAATAATTACCGATAACTTGAGAAACTAATTGATAGATTAATCAATAATGAAATGTGTCCTCAGGTCGTTGGTCAGCTTGTTGCTGAGGTGTATTTTTAAAACGAATCCATCCATCATAAAATGAATCACAGCTAGCGTTTAACCCCCTAGAAAACACGTAGCCAGCGCCTGTCCTGGTAAACAAACAGCTAGCAGCCAGGTAGCAACATGAAGCTAGCTAAGCTAAGCTAAGCTAACAATTGTGTAAATATTACGATGACTGTTTTTGTTTTTTCAGTCTGGTTTAGTAGAAGTTAAATTAGGAGGGTCCTTTTCAGCCTTTTTGATGTTGGATTTATGAATGAAATTGAAATAAGATATCGTAGATGTCTGCGTGTTGCTTCTAAACTCTGATGATGTTAATCCAACACATCTCTGTATCGGCGTCCATGTTGAGTCCACGTTCAGACTTTAGAGCATGTGAACAGCGGCAGCTCTACCAACGAAGGTGTGGGCTGGGCCGGTACCTGGATGGGGACCTCCCGGGAAAACGAAGTTACTGCTAGAAGAGACCTTGGTGGGCCAGTAGGGGGCAGCTGAGTATCTGAGACGAAGCGCTATATAAATGTAATGCATTGTTATTAACACAAACTGAAATCAGAACGACTTCACTACTCAGGAAATGGACCATCCGAGGAGCACCTGAATGCACCGGGAGCCGCAATTCCCAATCGTCACCACTAGATGTCACTACATTTACTCATTTATCCAAACATTTTATCCAAAGCGACAGTTGCTGTACATGTCAGAGGTCGCACGCCTCTGGAGCAACGACGGGTTAAGTGTCTTGCTCAGGGACACGTTGGTGGATGGGTCACAGTGGGGGGTTTGAACCTGGGTCTCTCATACCAAAGGCATTTGTCCTATCCACTGCACCATCACCACCCCACCACTCAAACTGACACACTGAACCTTTATCATCAGTATGAAAACATGAACGCCTTCCCTTCATGGAAGAGGTCTACATCCTGTGTGTGTCGTTCTGGGTCCGCCACCTTTGACTCGGTCCCCAGGAAACTCGTCTGTGTGCCGTGTCCAGACAGAAATAACCGAGTGTGTGTTTGCGTGTGCGTCCTCCTCACCTCGTACTCCTCCTTGAAGCCGTAACCTTCTGCGCATTTCATCTGGGTGATGTGCTGCAGCAGGTCGGCCACTCGGATGGCCGGATGCAGCTGACCCGTCTGATAGGGCAGCGCCTCGCGCTCCGACTCCCGCTGCTTGTAGTGGGACTGGACCAGGCTGCTGGTTTCACTGGTCATAGTGTGACTGTCGTCTGGAGGAGGAACAGAATATGACAGGTCAGACCGAGGCTGCAGCCAGAGGACGGCTGGACAGACAGACAGTCAGAACCGTGTGATGCAGATATGATGGTCATGTTGGATGGCATGGACTCGTCTCCGTTCGTTTAGGTACATTTACAGAAAAAGAGTCTTCAGGTCTTTGTCCGAGTAAAGGTTAAAATGAAGGGCAGCTGGACTTGGCTGAAGACACTGGAAGACGTTTCGTCCTTTGGACGACAGACGAAAGTTCTGACAAAGGTTCTGGCGAACCGAAGAAGACGAAACGTCCTCAAGTACCTTTAACCATGTCCAGCTAACTATGACCTGGATTGCAGAGAACCTGCTCAGACATCTTCAGACACCTTCTGGGCCGACACCGTACAGACAAAGCTGGTTTTAGCGCCGTGTTGTTGGTCCCAGACTTAATTCAGAATCAGACCGAACTTCCACCAGATTATCTGTCGCTTTGTGTTCGAGACAAATTCCCAGAACAGTCACCTCTGATTTCTGGTAGGTTGGACTCTTTGGGCAGTTTGAAAAGTCCTGATCCGAGTTCCCAACATGGCTGCTGTTACCTGTCGTAACCTGTGGAAAGCAGGGCTGCGCCCACGAGTAAATCTGCTCATTGTATTCGAATCCCTCGTACAATCAAATTAATTTTAAGTTAAAAATAATAAATAAATAACTCAAAGATGTGGTCTTTTGACCTGGAGCTCTGAGCTTTTAACTGATCATCTCTTGACCTGATTGACTGATAAACCTTCGGGTTAGGGTTAGCGAGCGATCAATGAATCTGATCGTTGTTTGCTGGACTGAAAGCTGATTTATCAACATGAATTAAAACATTAAAATATGTCATTTAATGTAAAATCTATAAACAATATTACACCTACACAACAACGTCCCACTTCCTGTGTAGACAGGAAGTAAAGAGACAAAAGGGTGCTACAGCTTCAGATTTGTTGTTGTCTAATATGAGAACAGGATCAATGGTCTGACAGCTGCCATGTTGTCACCACAACAAATCACATGACTGGAGAGAGGATGGTGATTGGTGCTGGTTTCTTTTCACACTGCTGCCGCAACTATCGATCACGGACCAATAATCTGATCCGACAAAAAGGAGTTTCAATCAAACCAATCTCTTATATGAATCGGGTGCTGGTCCAGACCCATTACTGGTCCTGGTCCCAGTACTGGTCCAGACCGAGCACAGCATGGTCTCAGTACTGATAGTGGTCCCAGTACTGGTCCAGATGTGGTCCAGGTTCTCGGAGCTGCAGTGTGGAGAGAGCAGAGTTCAGAGTCCTGGAACAAAACAAACCTCTCTGGTGAACCGTTCGCTGACATGTGACCCAGGGACGTCCAGGACTCTGACGTGAACATTTCAACAAAGACTCGACGGACAAACCTTCCACTACACTCTCTAACTCTGCTCTTATTGGCTAGCCTGGAGGCTGACTGACCAATCAGAACCTCTCTATCCCAAACAGCCCAACCAATCATGGCGAGGGCGAGGAGATGGGCGATTTGATGGAGGTGGCGGTTTGTGGAGGACGGGTGAGACAACCACTACAACAATGACAACGGCAACCAATCAGAAAAAAAGAGAGATGGGCAGAGCTGAAGACTGATTGGTTCGAGGTGAAATGGTGGGAGGAGTCAGGGAAAGTGATGTCACAATTTCACTTGGGGGTTAAAATGAGGCTAATTGATGACAACAGCGGGTGGTGGGTGTGGCTCCATGCGCAGTGGTGACAGACACCCCCCCCCAACATGAGTCCCGCCCCTTATCCCCAAATTTAACCACTTACCATTAATGGGCACTTTACACAGAGAAAGATAGAAGAGAAGAAGAAGAGAGAGGAGACAGGGTATAAGCAACAACTTTAGCTTTAGCCTGCTACTGCTAACACACAGCTAGCATGAATCAAACAGCAACTAGCTCTGTCTGTGTGAACTTGTCACAACTAGCACCAACCGCCTAGGCTAACCTAGCTAACCTAGCTAACCTGGCTAACTGGACCCTAAACGTAGGACTCCTCGGCCAACGTCCCAACCTGAAGACAGATCAGCTAGGAGAGAGGACAAACAGGAACCTAAGGTTTGCTGTAACGTTCCTTCACTTGGACATTAAACTAGCCTAGCAGCACATTTAGCGCAGCAGTTAGCATCCAACTTTAGCCTAAAGTGATAAAGGAGGTGTGATGTGTTTGTTTGGTTCACTGTCCACGAGCAAAACAAAGATCAACAGTCTGTGCTTGATTTATTTCAGAGTTTATTGTCTAGATCTGCTAAAAGATCCGTCTCGTTATTTTTGTAATCCTGTTTATTAGAAATTAATTTGTTTGCTAGTTTTTCCACCTGTTGTCGCTTTAGATAAAGACTTTGGTTAATCTTCAGGAAACATGTTCTGTTAAATGTTATAAAAGTCAACCAGTCACAGTTTTGGGCTTTTGTTTCCTGTTTTATTTTGAAGTTATCAGTCCTTGTTGCTGCCTGTGTCTGTTGCTTACCTGATGTGTCTCACCTGTGTTAATCAGCCTGCCTGCTTGAGTTGGTAAATATACTCCGTCTTTCCTTCCTGGTTCTGTAGGACCGTCAGTCGAGTGTCTCTCTCTGTTTGGATTACTGTGTTAATTCTGTTTGAGTCTCTTACTGTGGATATGTTCAGTCTTAAGTTTGGACTTGACTCCTGTTTAGTTCCTTGCATCCCACCCATGTTGGTTTATTCACCATGTTTTGGTTTCAGTAAATTATGTATTCCTGGGTTTGGGTCCAATAATATGTTCAGTGTTCCTAACTTTGATTTACTGAACATAAATAAGGCGGAATGACATTTGCTGTCGTAGTTTAGTGTTTTTCGTGTAACCATTTGTTTTAGGGATGTTTAAGAATTGTGACAATATGACACTGTTTCTAAATTCCCTCAAACATGACATCTACTTTTTGCCTTCATTTTATTGATTAATAAAAATTTAAATAATCTTTATTTACAGGCCTGCTTCGGGGGGATATTCATATGATATCCTATAAAATTAAATACAGACAAATGAACCAGAGACTATGTAGATCTTTGGTTTTAGTTGTCAACACCTTTGCAGCTGCATCCTGTTCTTCTTCTGTTTGTGATTAAAGGTCTGATATTTGGAACGGACAATAGAGGTTAAGCTGGCTTAGCACAGCATTCTTGATTTGTTTGTTTGACTTAGCGTCCTGTTCATTTTGTGTTAAATAAAAATAATCTGAAAATCGACAAACATCTGAAACATCCAAGAATCACAACCGAGACGTCCAGAGAGTAAAAGAAGCTGCTAGCAGGCCCTCTGACTGACTCCTCTGGGTTTAAATGGTTAGTTTGTTTTCCTCCCCCCAGTCCACGTGGGCGTGTTGTGTCCATGCAGAGGTTGGAGGTCACAGACAGACGTGACGTCAACACGACACGCAGGAATGTTGTGGATGTGGGGATGGAGTGAAGCCCACCGTCGTTTAAAAAATAAATAAAAATAAGTAAATAAATAAATGTTAAAAAAATAATAAAAACACATTTAAAAAATAAAACATACTAAAAAATATATTAGGTATTTTAACAAAAGAATAAATTACTAAATTGGTTAAAAAACAAACAAAATAATAAATAAAAAGATTTTAATTAAAATTCAATAATAAAATTGGAAAAAGAAATTAATCAAAAAGGAAAACTTAAAGCAAAATCTCTCTAAGCGGTAATAAATATAGAATACTTATTAAAATTAAATCAATATATTAATTAAAGATGGGGGATTTGGAGAAAAAAAACTTTAACAAAATAGTTTTAAATTCTTTGAACATAAAAAAAACAGAAGAACTAAAAGCAGCCGAACAAGAAGCAAGCAGGGATGGATGGAAGCCAAAATATCACTCTCTCTTTCTCATTCTCTCCATCCTCATCTCCATCTTTTCACCTGTCTTCTCTGTCTCACCTGTCTGTCCACTCCCTGTCTGTCTATCTACTTCCTGTCTGTCTACCTGTGCAGGGTGTTGGGGTTTTTTTTGTCCCTACAGAGGAAAGAAAGGAAAAGTGTCTCACCCAGAATGGCCGTCGGTACGAAGGGATCTACCGTCAGGACACATCAGCAGCAGACAGAGAGACAGAGAGACAGACACAGGACAAAGGGAAAAGAAAAGAAGAAGGAAAAGTCAGCCCCCCATATCTGTGTGTACGCATCCAGCTGATTCGGCTGAACGTCGGTACACTTGGCTGAACGTCGGTACACTTGGCTGAACATCGGTACACTCGGCTGAACGTCAGTACACTCGGCTGAACGTCGGTACACTCGGCTGAACGAACGTCAGTACACTCAGCTGAAAGTCAGCACACTCGGCTGAACGTCAGCTGAACGTTGGTACACTCGGCTGAACGTCAGTACACTCGGCTGAACGTTGGTACACTCGGCTGAACGTCAGTACACTCGGCTGAACGTTGGTACACTCGGCTGAACGTCGGTACACTCGGCTGAACGTCAGTACACTCGGCTGAACGTCAGTACACTCGGCTGAACGTCGGTACACTCGGCTGAACGTCAGTACACTCGGCTGAACGTCGGTACACTCGGCTGAACGTCAGTACACTCGGCTGAACGTCAGTACACTCGGCTGAACGTTGGTACACTCGGCTGAACGTCAGTACACTCGGCTGAACGTCGGTACACTCGGCTGAACGAACGTCAGTACACTCAGCTGAAAGTCAGCACACTCGGCTGAACGTCAGCTGAACGTTGGTACACTCGGCTGAACGTCAGTACACTCGGCTGAACGTTGGTACACTCGGCTGAACGTCAGTACACTCGGCTGAACGTTGGTACACTCGGCTGAACGTCGGTACACTCGGCTGAACGTCAGTACACTCGGCTGAACGTCAGTACACTCGGCTGAACGTTGGTACACTCGGCTGAACGTCAGTACACTCGGCTGAACGTTGGTACACTCGGCTGAACGTCAGCTGAACGTTGGTACACTCGGCTGAACGTCAGTACACTCGGCTGAACGTTGGTACACTCGGCTGAACGTCGGTACACTCGGCTGAACGTCAGTACACTCGGCTGAACGTCAGTACACTCGGCTGAACGTCGGTACACTCGGCTGAACGTCAGTACACTCGGCTGAACGTTGGTACACTCGGCTGAACGTCAGTACACTCGGCTGAACGTTGGTACACTCGGCTGAACGTCAGTACACTCGGCTGAACGTTGGTACACTCGGCTGAACGTCAGCTGAACGTTGGTACACTCGGCTGAACGTCAGTACACTCGGCTGAACGTTGGTACACTCGGCTGAACGTCGGTACACTTGGCTGAACGTCAGCTGAACGTCGGTACACTCGGCTGAACGTCGGTACACTCGGCTGAACGTCAGCTGAACGTCGGTACACTCGGCTGAACGTCAGCTGAATGTCAGTACACTCGGCTGAACGTTGGTACACTCGGCTGAACGTCGGTACACTTGGCTGAACGTCAGCTGAACGTCAGTACACTCGGCTGAACGTTGGTACACTCGGCTGAACGTCAGCTGAACGTCGGTACACTCGGCTGAACGTCAGCTGAATGTCAGTACACTCGGCTGAACGTTGGTACACTCGGCTGAACGTCAGCTGAATGTCAGTACACTCGGCTGAACGTTGGTACACTCGGCTGAACGTCGGTACACTCGGCTGAACGTCAGCTGAATGTCAGTACACTCGGCTGAACGTCGGTACACTCGGCTGAACGTCAGCTGAACGTCGGTACACTCGGCTGAACGTCAGCTGAATGTCAGTACACTCGGCTGAATGTCGGTACACTTGGCTGAACGTCGGTATACTCGGCTGAACGTCGGTACACTCGGCTGAACGTCGGTACACTCGGCTGAACGAACGTCAGTACACTCAGCTGAAAGTCAGCACACTCGGCTGAACGTCAGCTGAATGTCGGTACACTCGGCTGAACGTCAGTACACTCGGCTGAACGTCGGTACACTCGGCTGAACGAACGTCAGTACACTCAGCTGAAAGTCAGCACACTCGGCTGAACGTCAGCTGAATGTCGGTACACTCGGCTGAACGTCAGTACACTCGGCTGAACGTCGGTACACTCGGCTGAACGTCGGCTGAACGTCGGTACATTCGGCTGAATGTCAGTACACTCGGCTGAATGTCAGTACACTCGGCTGAACGAACGTCAGTACACTCAGCTGAACGCCGGTACACTCGGCTGAACGTCAGCTGAATGTCAGTACACTCGGCTGAACGTCGGTACACTTGGCTGAACGTCGGTACACTTGGCTGAACGTCAGTACACTCGGCTGAACGTCGGTACACTTGGCTGAACGTCGGTACACTCGGCTGAACGTCAGCTGAACGTCGGTACACTCGGCTGAACGTCAGCCGAATGTCAGTACACTCGGCTGAACGTCAGTACACTCGGCTGAACGTCGGTACACTTGGCTGAACGTCGGTACACTCGGCTGAACGTCAGCCGAATGTCAGTACACTCGGCTGAACGTCAGCCGAATGTCAGTACACTCGGCTGAACGTCAGCCAAATGTCAGTACACTCGGCTGAACGTCGGTACACTCGGCTGAACGTCAGCACACTCGGCTGAATGTCGGCTGAACGTCGGCACACTCAGCTGAATGTCGACTGAATTTCAGGATTCTCGGCTGAATGTCGGCTGAATGTTGGTACATTCCTCTGAACGTCAGTACACTCAGCTGAACGCCAGCACATTTGGATGAATGTCAGTACACTCAGTTGAATTTCAGTACACTCGGCTGAACGTTGGTACACTCGGCTGAAAGTCAGCACACTCGGCTGAACGTCGGTACACTCGGCTGAACGTCGGCTGAACGTCGGTACACTCGGCTGAATGTTGGTACATTCCTCTGAACGTCAGCACACTCAGCTGAAAGTCCGCTGAATTTCAGGATACTCGGCTGAATGTCGGCTGAATGTTGGTACATTCCTCTGAACGTCAGCACACTCAGCTGAACGCCAGCACATTTGGATGAATGTCAGTACACTCAGTTGAATTTCAGTACACTCGGCTGAACGTTGGTACACTCGGCTGAAAGTCAGCACACTCGGCTGAACGTCGGTACACTCGGCTGAACGTCGGTACACTCGGCTGAACGTCGGTACACTCGGCTGAACGTCGGTACACTCGGCTGAACGTCGGTACACTCGGCTGAACGTTGGTACACTCGGCTGAAAGTCAGCACACTCGGCTGAACGTCGGTACACTCGGCTGAACGTCGGTACACTCGGCTGAACGTCGGTACACTCGGCTGAACGTCAGCACACTCAGCTGAACGCCAGCACATTTGGGTGAATGTCGGTACACTCAGTTGAATTTCAGGACACTCGGCTGAACGTCGGTACACTCGGCTGAATGTTAGCTGAATGTCGGTACACTCGGCTGAATGTCGGCTGAACGTCAGTACACTCGGCTGAACGTCAGCACACTCGGCTGAATGTCGGCTGAAAGTCGGTACACTCGGCTGAACGTCAGCACACTCGGCTGAATGTCGGCTGAACGTCGGTACACTCGGCTGAACGTCGACTGAATTTCAGGATTCTCGGCTGAATGTCGGCTGAATGTTGGTACACTCGGCTGAACGTCAGCACACTCGGCTGAATGTCGGCTGAACGTCGGTACACTCGGCTGAACGTCAGCACACTCGGCTGAATGTCGGCTGAACGTCGGTACACTCGGCTGAACGTCGACTGAATTTCAGGATTCTCGGCTGAATGTCGGCTGAATGTTGGTACACTCGGCTGAACGTCAGCACACTCGGCTGAATGTCGGCTGAACGTCGGCACACTCAGCTGAATGTCGACTGAATTTCAGGATTCTCGGCTGAATGTCGGCTGAATGTTGGTACATTCCTCTGAACGTCAGTACACTCAGCTGAACGCCAGCACATTTGGGTGAATGTCAGTACACTCACAGTTGAATTTCACAGTTGAATTTCAGGACACTCGGCTGAACGTCGGTACACTCGGCTGAATGTCAGCTGAATGTCGGTAAGCTGAGCTGAACGCTGGCACACACGTGAGCAGGATTTGAGTCAGAGTGTATTCCAACCAGGCTGTGGTCAGTTTTGGCGATGTGAACCCATTTCAGCACCTCCCGCAGCACCACTCGGCTCAGTATTGGTGCCTCACCAGTGTCCTTGGACTGATCATCACCTGACACGTCTCATTTGATCTGTGTTCACTATCAGACACATCACCCAGATACATGAGAAACTGGAAACATTAACCCCAACAAACCCAGCAGGAGGATTATTATTTCCTTTTGATTTAGCTGATAGTGTGTACAGACCTTTTTCTGCAGATGGCAGTTTGTGCTGCTTGTATTGATTTCTAAGACTCTTATCTGAAGATGAGAATTTATTTCGGTGAAGATGTTTTTGTTTATGCTCCATTCAGAGTTTGTTCCTGTCGGTGTGGGCTGACGTTAACACCACCTGCTCTGGTCAGTAATGACTACAGGCACACTGACCTGCAGTCTCTCTGTGACCTGGCTGCTCCTACTGGACTTTAAATCCTGTTCTCATATTTTAAAGTGGATTTTTTTCCTTCATTTTATCAGCTGAGACTGAAGGAGGGTGAATCGGCCAGCATTCACAGTGCACCCCGGGGAGAAAGACAGCTGCCTCGCTGAGACACTGAAGGAACCTTAAAACATGAAGGTTCTAAGGACGTTCTGCAGCGTCTCTCTCTGGTTTCTAAGCTGATATCTGGTTGTTTGTTCTGGACGTCACAATGTGGAAGACATGTTTCATGTCTGTGAGTGATGACTGAAAGAGGTGGAGTGTGATTTCTGACTTAGATTCACCTCCTGGAGGATCTCTGCCTCCCTCCAGCTCTCCAGCGCCCCCTCTCTTTGTCCTGCTGTCTGTCACAGACCAGATCCATGGATGATCCGGGGCCCCGTTCGTTCCTATAAAAGCTGCTCAGTGGCCCAAAAAAGCTGTCTGCTACCTTGACCCAGTGGATCTAAATCAGTAAGTCGTGACGGTGGAATTATGACCCAGTGTTTTCCAGCCGCTTCTTTCATACTGTAAATCAGGTGTCTCCTGTCCAAAGCTGCTGAACTCTGAGATCAGCACAAACTAACAAACCGTTTTGTTTGGAAAATGAAAGCGTGCTTGTTACCTGGGTAGTAGGAGTTGGGGACGGTGGTGCTGATGGTGTTTGACTTCAGGGTGAAGGAGGACGGAGACGACACAGCTGGACAGAGAAACAACAGAAACAACCTTAATGTCTCCTAAAGACATGGACGGATCCCAAATCACTGTCCTGCAGAGCCACATGTGGATTAATCCCCAACTACTTCCTCCAACTAAACAGACTGAAACAGACTTTGTGTTATTGTTGCTCAACATGTGTCGGAGCAGGTTTCATTAGAAACCTTAGATTAGATCTCGTTGAGGAGGATGAATATTAAACACAGGCAGCATGAGAGGAACAGAGCTGCAACATAAAGAGACACAGTAGAAGAAGAGAAGCAGAGTCAGACTGGAGGAGCTCAGAGGAGGTGAAAGCCTGAGGGAAGGTCGACTCCTCCGTCCTCTAAACCTCCATCATCCCTCCATCAGCCGGCTCTCTCCCCTCCGGCTGCCTCTCTGACAGTCCGTCACTTCATGATAAAACATTCGGTCATATCACCTGCAGTCACATCGTCTCTTTGGGTTGTGAATATTAAAGTGCAGAGAGCTGCTGCTCAGGAGACCACGGCGAACGGATTATTTATTCATCATGTTTACAGACAGACAGACTCTCTGATCCTGAATGTTACAGACGGACATCGTTCATTCTCGTGTCGATTTCGTCTCACTAATCTTTTTCTATTCATGTTCTTCTCTCTGCTCTGTAGTGGCGACACGCTCTCATACCAGCTCGTCACATACGGACGCTGCGTCAACAAGCCTGGGTAGCCTTGTTTTGGCACATGTAGGACTCCACGGTCAAGTTAGCGACAACAAATAAAAGTCTGTTAACGTTGTGAAACGTCACAATATGTTTCTGTTTAGGACCAAAACACTTTAGGAAAACATCGTGGTTTGGGTTAAAATAACCATGTGACGTTACTTACGTAAGTTAAGTTACGATGCTTAAGTAACCTACGCATCGTAAAACTTTGATTAACCACATGGACCCTGGCCCCTATTTTGAGGAAAAACGCCTAAACTAACGGTAATATCTCCTCAACCATCAGGCCTAGATGCATAATTCTGGTCCCCTTTGATGCAATGCAGAAAAAATATATATTTCATCCTCGCCTGGTAAAAAAAAGCTATATTTTAAGGCAATAAACCATCAAAACCATCATAAGGTAGATTATAATGCACCTGAATATCTTCTAATACACCTGGAACACAACTGCAACTGTAAATTTGATGAAAAGAAACTGATATACAACAGTTATTACACAATCTGTCAAAACTATCCAAGGCGAATGTTCATGTTTTGTCCATACTGATTATATGTTCACTTTTATTGGGAGTTATCTTCAAAACATTATTTCTCTCCATACAACCACGTTCCAAAAAACACAAAGCTTCCAAAACGTTGAAATATTGATAAAAACGGTCGATTTATAAGACCTGAAGAACTCCCAGCTTTACAGGTGACAGCTAGAGAACTGAATGTTGAATGTTTCTAACTTCTGTTACGTAAAACATTTGTTTTGTTTTTTCTAACCTCTACTCGTCTGTCTCATCAGTAATCCTCCCTCCTCTTGTCTCACTCGTGTCCCTCGTCTTTTTTAACTCCTCCTGTCTTTTCTCATCTCGGCTCTATAAATTAAATTAAAGGTGTACTCACTGCGTCCGTTCAGCGTGTGCGTGTCCACCATGGTTGTGTGTTGGGAGCTGTTGACCATCAGAGTCATTTCCTGTCTGGAGCTCAGCGTTTCCTTCCTTTTCTTCGCCAACTTCCTGTAGAGACGGGAAACAAAGACAGCAGTAAGTCCGTCTCACTGCTCGTTGTTTTCTGATGTTTACAGTGTACAACTCAGAACACACAGGGTCCCTGAACGCACCACGTGTGGTCTTCACTGACCGCGGGGCGCTTCACATCAGCTGGTTTATCTTCACATAAGACGCAACGCATTTTACCTCCGACACCTTTACCTGGAATGATTAGGAGTTTATTTTCATGTTAAGGTGGTATTGGAGGGCTCTAAGGTTCACATTGTGGGACTAATATGTTTTAAGGTGGTAGTATTTTAAGGTATTGTATTAGTTGTAAGGGTGTACGAACACTAAGGTGTCATCAGCAAGTTGTAATTTTTTTTTGCAGTTAAGGTGGTATGAATGGAGTTATTATGACATTCTTTGACTCCATTTCTCATTTAAGGTGGCATGGGACGGTTCTAAAGGGTGTGTTGTGTGTGTCTGTTAAGGTGATACAAGGAGATTTAAAGTGGTGTAAGTGAGCTTTTTAAGGTGGTATAAGGGCTTGTTTTTTTCTGCAAAGGTTATTCAGTAGCAGTTTAAGGTGGTATGACTGCTGGAGTTGGTTTAATGAACTGTAACTAAAGTGGAGATGGGACTGTGAATGTTCTGCTGTAATTGAGCTCGTAAATTTAATAAAATTAGTTCTGCTGTTAAAATAAATGAGCCATGAAAAATCAGACTGAGCAGCGTCTGTTTGATGAGTTTCACGTCAGAAACACTGAGCATCCTGATCAAACTCATCCTGTTTCTCTGCTCTGATCCCAGTTTTTACAGAAAAGGAGGCCTCACACAGAGATCTGGATCCAGGTGATCAGAGCTGCTGCAGAGCTTCTTTCTAGCTCAGGGAGTCCGTCGGTGTAGCTGATGACCGACAGCAACAGAAATGGATTTTCTGATCCAGGACTCCAGGAACTCATTGTGTTGCTTCCTGCCGCTGTCTTCCATAGCGGTTGAAGAGTAGCAGGAGTGTTGGTGCAATAACAGCACCAGAGGAGTATCCTTGAGTCCATTATAGCCAAGAAAGCCTTCCTGTGGGAAGTCAGAACAAAGCGAGCGTCTCGGGCTGTGACGTTGAGCGTCACCTGACCCGGCTAGCCTCTCGACACCCTGTTGGGACGCTGGCAGACTGACCCCGAGCAGCCGAGAGACGTCTTTCTGGAGATTAAGAGGACGATGAGCTGCCTTCTGGAGAGAGAGGGCTGCAGGCTGGAGCTGTGTACCTAGTTTCACTGCCATCACAGCTGCTCGTCTGAGGAGGGGGGGGGGTCTCGTCTGTTTAGATCACCGGTTTATTTCTTTACGTTTCCAAACAATAAGACTATCACAGTCAAAAATTCAGACCTCCACGACTGAATCACCTGTCATCACTAACACACACACGTTATACTAATAAACTAGAGCCACAGGTCATTTAATGGTTACTGTGTTAATCAATCATTTTTCCAAATAAAACAAACACTGTTTCTTCTCAAATGTGAGATTTGATTATTTTTATTTTGTTAATATTTTTACCTGCCTGAGTTCTCTGTCTACATCTCCATTTAAACTATTTATCCTCTCTGTCTTATCTCTCTCTGCCGATTAGTTTTCTCTATCGCCATCCACCTCTGTCTTTAAAACATCTCTATGTTTATCTTCTCCCTCCGTCCATCCACCTCTTGTATAACCACTGCAGAGGGAAAAATTCCATCTTTACACTACAAAAACATCCTTTCATCCTCCCGTCTGTCCATCTACCGTCATCTCCACACTCACTCACAGAAAAACACTCATTTTAAAAGCTTGATGTATTTTCTCTCTTTCTATTCCGAGTGTACGAATAAAAAAACATCCATTTGTCCGATTGCTCACAAACGCACACACACACACACACACACACACACACACACACACACACACACACACACACACACACACACCGGAAAGTTTAAACCCTGACCTGAAAATGGAAAAGGAAAAAAAATATATAAATAAATGTAAAAAACAGGCTTTTAAACTGAAAGTAAGACATCAGTGAAAGCAGCTGTGTGTGTGCTTGTGTGTGCGCTGGGGTTAAGATGGAGGACGGTGGAAGCGCCCTGAGGCGACGCTGCCCTCCTCCCCCTCATGTCACCTATTTCTTCTTCTGTGGTTCAGTCAGACTGTGAAAACCTGCAGCGTTTCTTCTTCTCTGATTCAGACCTGAACACACAAACTCAGAGAGAGAACATCTGCAACACAAAGTCTGAATCGGCTCTACAAACCTGTCTGGTTCTGCTTATAGGCAAACTAATTTAGTCTGTTCGGACTCTTTTGTTTCAAAGTGTTTCAGACCAAACCATAATCTACCCGAAGAGAAGAGGCGGCCACAAAGACACGAAAAATCACTGTGAAAGATTAAAAACACTTGCAGACACCAAACGACTACAAAGAAACTACAGAGACAACAAACGACTACAAAGAGACAAGAAACAACCACAAAGATTCAACAAACGAATATAAACTCAAAACAACCACAAAGATTTAATAAACAAATACAAACTCAAAACAACCACAGAGACTCAAAACAACCACAGAGACAATGAAGACTACTAAGAAACTCAAAACAACCACAAAGAGTCCACAAAATGACCATGAAAAAATTAAAATACTCACACAAATCGACTACAAAGAAACAAGAAAGAGACTACAATCACAAAGAGAAAACAAGCGACTACAAAGAAACTCAAAACAACCACAGAGAGACTCAAAAAACAAAGAGACAACAAATGATTACAAAGAGGTTCAAAACGACCACAAAGAGACCACATAATTACCATGAAATTAAAAATATTCACACAAATCAACTACAAAGAAACAACAAAGAGACTACAATCACAAAGAGACAACAAACGACTACAAAGCGAGAACAAATGACTACAAAGAAACTCAAAACAACCACAAAGAGACCACAAACAACTACAAAGAAACTCAAAACAACCACAAAGAGTCCACAAAATTACCATGAAAATTCTAATATTCACACAAATCGACTACAAAGAAACAAGAAAGAGACTACAATCACAAAGAGACAACAAACGACTACAAAGAAACTCAAAACAACCACAGAGAGACTCAAAAAACAAAGAGACAACAAATGATTACAAAGAGGCTCAAAACGACCACAAAGAGACAACAAACAACTACAAAGAAACTCAAAACAACCACAAAAAGACCACATAATTGCCATGAAAATTAAAAATATTCACACAAATCAACTACAAAGAAACAACAAAGAGACTACAATCACAAAGAGACAACAAACGACTACAAAGCGAGAACAAATGACTACAAAGAAACTCAAAACAACCACAGAGAGATTCAAAACAACCACAAAGAGAAGACAAACAACTACAAAGAAACTCAAAACAACCACAAAGAGACGACAAAATTACCATGAAAATTCTAATATTCACACAAATCGACTACAAAGAAACACCAAAGAGACTACAATCACAAAGAGACAACAAACAACTACAAAGAAAGTCAAAACCACCACAGAAAGACTCAAAACAACCACAAAGAGACAACAAATGACTACAAAGAGGCTCAAAAACAACCACAAAAGACTCAAAACAACTACAAAGAGACAACAAACAACTACAAAGAAACTCAAAACAACCACAAAGAGAAGACAAACAACTACAAAGAAACTCAAAACAACCACAAAGAGACGACAAAATTACCATGAAAATTCTAATATTCACACAAATCGACTACAAAGAAACAACAAAGAGACTACAATCACAAAGAGCCAACAAACAACTACAAAGAAAGTCAAAACCACCACAGAAAGACTCAAAACAACCACAAAGAGACAACAAATGACTACAAAGAGGCTCAAAAACAACCACAAAAGACTCAAAACAACTACAAAGAGACAACAAACAACTACAAAGAAACTCAAAACAACCCCAGAGAGATTCAAAACAACCACAAAGAGACAACAAACAACTACAAATAAACTCAAAACAACCACAAAGAGACCACAAAATTACCATGAAAATTCTAATATTCACACAAATCGACTACAAAGAAACAACAAAGAGACTACAACTACAAAGAGACAACAAACAACTACAAAGAAACTCAAAACAACCCCAGAGAGATTCAAAACAACCACAAAGAGACAACAAACAACTACAAAGAAACTCAAAACAACCCCAGAGATTCAAAACAACCATAAAGAGACAACAAACAACTACAAAGAAACTCAAAACAACCACAAAGAGACAACAAACCATTACAAAGAGGCTCAAAACAACCAGAATCCACAAAATTACCATGAAAATTCAAAATATTCACACAAATCGACTACAAAGAAACAACAAAGAGACTACAATCACAGGGAGACAACAAACGACAACGAAGTTGTTCTAAACGTTTCGTTTTAATTTCCAATAATAAATTATTAAAACATAAATAAAATGTTTCCTCGTTTTTCATCTTGTCAAACTGTATTTCTGTCTGTTTACGCCTCTCTGTTACCTGTAGAGCCGAGTCCCCCTTTCTGACTCCAATCAGCTATCCTGACCTTTGACCTCCCCCACCCACACACACACAGTCTAAAGACATGTGTGAATAGAGAGAGAGCAGCAGCATGTAACCTCACTCTACCAAGAAATTCCTGCAGCAAAACAGCTTTTATATGTTTTCATGTGTGATATGAATGGAGACTCTGTGTGTGTTTCATGACATTATCAGCGAGGTGTCGGGGGTTGACTGAACAAGCAACACTCAGCACACACACAGATGTGCGTGTCAAGGCTAATCTATGCTAATCTAATGAGCGACAGCACAATGCTGTTAGCGGTAATGGATGTCAGAGTGTGTGTGTAGGTGTATCTCTCCTTGTAACAATCATTTGATCAGACAGGTTTATTACAGCCGGCTAATTCTATTAACCCTGCTCCACTGCGCACACACACACAACACACACACACACACACACAGTAAATCACAGATCCGCCCCCTTCAGGAACATAAAACTGACTCTGTGAACACGGCCGTCCACATACTTTTGGCCGTGTACCTCCTGGAGGTTGTGTGTAAAGTCAGAGTCTAGCTTTGTGTTTGAAGGTTAAACATCTCATAAACCTGTTCACTGATATACTATCTTCTAATATGGACAAACTGGAGCGGTTTAATGTGTGTGAGTCGGTGTGAAGCTGGAGTTTCACACAAACACTCTCGGCGACCTGAGGAGGCGTGTGAGAGTACTTCCTGTCTCCCTGAGGAGATAGTTCAGCTCTAACCTGAAGGGAAACTCAGGTTTCTCTCCTACATCGCACATTTTTATTGATCACTTTTCACACCAGAGTTTTAAACAGGAAACAGAAGCGTCCAATCAGGAGGAGGAAACTGGAGGCACGGAGTCAAGCGACTGCAACGTTAACCACATTTAGATGCAGCAGGTGAAAGTGAAGCGAGCCAAAGCAGATCGATAATGCGTTAAAGTCAGATACAGAGGTGTTGAAGCTGACTTACAACGCTGCAGCGGCTCAAAGCCAACGAAACAGACTGCTGAAGCACTAAGTCAACCAGAGAAGAGACGAGTCCAGCTCACACACACTAAAGTTAAACAAAGAGCTGACCTCAAATCAGAGAGAAGCCACCTGAAAACCCAACCCAGTCTCACTACCAAGTCGTCACTAATGGACGTATGATCAAGACCCGTTGGTGTCAGTTTGAAGGGCCCTGGAAGCCCCTTAGCTTCATAGTTTAACGCAATGGGGGAAGCCCTGTAGCGCCGTTTATGAACATAAAGGTAGGAATGGGATTGGTGCCTAAGCCTGACCAAGTGGTTTTGGTCCCTAAACCTGACCAAGTGGTTTTGGTGCCTAAACCTGACCAACTGGTTTTGGTGCCTAAACCTGACCAACTGGTTTTGGTGCCTAAACCTGGCCAAGTGGTTTTGGTGCCTAAACCTGACCAAGTGGTTTTGGTGCCTAAACTTGACCAAGTGGTTTTGGTTCCTAAACCTAATCAAGTGGTTTTGGTGCCTAAACCTGACCAAGTGTTTTTGGTGCCTAAACGTAATCAAGTGGTTTTGGTCCCTAAACCTGACCAAGTGGTTTTGGTGCCTAAACCTGACCAACTGGTTTTGGTGCCTAAACCTGACCAACTGGTTTTGGTGCCTAAACCTGGCCAAGTGGTTTTGGTGCCTAAACCTGACCAAGTGGTTTTGGTGCCTAAACTTGACCAAGTGGTTTTGGTTCCTAAACCTAATCAAGTGGTTTTGGTGCCTAAACCTGACCAAGTGTTTTTGGTGCCTAAACGTAATCAAGTGGTTTTGGTGCCTAAACCTGACCAAGTGGTTTTGGTGCCTAAACTTGACCAAGTGGTTTTGGTGCCTAAACCTAATCAAGTGGTTTTGGTGCCTAAACCTAATCAAGTGGTTTTGGTGCCTAAACCTGACCAAGTGGTTTTGGTGCCTAAACTTGACCAAGTGGTTTTGGTGCCTAAACCTAATCAAGTGGTTTTGGTTCCTAAACCTAATCAAGTGGTTTTGGTGCCTAAACCTAATCAAGTGGTTTTGGTGCCTAAACCTAATCAAGTGGTTTTGGTGCCTAAACCTAATCAAGTGGTTTTGGTGCCTAAACCTGACCAAGTGGTTTTGGTGCCTAAACGTAATCAAGTGGTTTTGGTGCCTAAACCTAATCAAGTGGTTTTGGTGCCTAAACCTGACCAAGTGGTTTTGGTGCCTAAACTTGACCAAGTGGTTTTGGTGCCTAAACCTAATCAAGTGGTTTTGGTGCCTAAACCTGACCAACATACATTAACCACTAGTTTAAATTTGAACGTCTAACCTGAGCGTTGCAGATGTATTGTTACTGACTTGAATGCTGAACCACACATGTCAAAAACAACACTAAATGGTACCGAGGGAGTTAAAAGGCAACGGCAAGGGGTCTTGACCAAGTGTCCATATGTAACAATTTGGGGGTGAGAATGTGTTTGAAAACCAACAGAGGGACACTTAATCTAACCAGCACCAGGGAGGGAGGGGGTAAAGGATCAATGGTTAAGTGTAAATGTACAGGCAAGGTTAGCTAAAGGTAAATGCAGGGGTTAGATGCCACGGTTAGGGGGTCAGGGGTCACACTCAACAGTAATGCTGCATTCACCTCACATGGGATGATGATGTCATCAAGATGGTTGCATGAATGCACAGCTGGTCATGTGGCGATTAAGCTGCTGAGCTTTGACAATCCATGAGACTCTTTCCATTACATTTGGGTTTACTTTGTAGAGTAAACATCTGATGCCAGATCTAAAGTTTCCATGTTTGTAACACCAAGTCAGATAAATCATAGTTTCCCAGTCGTACTTGGAACTTGACATGAATCCTATTTACAAGTTAGAAACTCGTAATTCTGATGTCATGAAATGAGGGCCCGTGTCCACCAAAGTATTTTTTCCTGAGGCCAGTGTCTTTCTTCAATTAATTGCAATGGGAGCGCCGCATATTTACAACGTGGTAAAAGCATGGAACAGCACCCAAGCGTCTATTTCACGCTGGGCGCTTTTTTCTGGTCGCTGGGAATTGAAAAATGTTCAACTTTGGGTGAATCGCAGCACTCGTCACTTTTTACCCAGCCGTCCCATCATAGTGCAGGAAGGGCGGGGCAAACGCCACACCGAGCCATTTCGGATCTGGGACGAAACGATGTGCCTACTTGCCGAATTATTTCCTCAACCGCAAAATCTCATGAACCCACGTACAGCGAGTCCGTCCCCTCGCTATACATGTTTCAGCCTTCTCTTCATGCAGAGCAAGAAGGCCCAAACTACTTTGTGGTGACATTTTTATATTCAGTAAAATTAGGTCGCCTACATGCAGCTCATCACCTCTACGGACATTATGTATCATATATAATATGTATCATATGGCCAAAAACACAAAGCAAACCCCAGTGCTGGGCGCTTTCAGAAGAGCAGCTGGTGTTTTCAGCTGGTAAAAAATACTTTGGTGGTCACAAGCCCTATGACGTATTAGTCAACATAGAACTGGTTTAAGCCAGGAGCCAAAGGGCCGGGGTAGAAAGGGTAAAGAAATGGGTTTAGACTTGCACTGAAAGCCTATTATTCGGGATCGGATGTTTAATGGGTGAGCAGGGGTCAGAGGTTCAGGGTCAGAACTTCAGGGTAAGCAGGGGGTCAGAGGTTCAGGGTCAGAACTCCAGGGTAAGCAGGGGGTCAGAGGTTCAGGGTCAGAACTCCAGGGTAAGCAGGGGGTCAGAGGTTCAGGGTCAGAACTCCAGGGTAAGCAGGGGGTCAGAGGTTCAGGGTCAGAACTCCAGGGTAAGCAGGGGGTCAGAGGTTCAGGGTCAGAACTCCAGGGTAAGCAGGGGGTCAGAGGTTCAGGGTCAGAACTTCAGGGTAAGCAGGGGGTCAGAGGTTCAGGGTCAGAACTCCAGGGTAAGCAGGGGAACAGGCAGAGCTCAGGGTTTCAGGTGTTTCAGGTGTTCTGATGTGGAGGTGAAGGGTCAGAGGTTAAACAGGTTACTCACAGGTAGTAAGTGTAGGAGTGATAATTTCTTCGTCTGAGTGGTGGGGGCGGAGCAGAGGGAGGGATGGAATGGAGGGAAAGAAAAACAGAAAAAGAAAAAGGAAAACAACAGATTAATGTCTTGGAGAGAAAAACAGAACAGATGAGTAAAATTATTCAGTGTGGAGGTGGAGGAGCGGAGGTTGGTGATTGGCTGGCACAAGGTGTCAGTCAAAGTGTGAGGGGAAGGGGCACATTCGAGTTCTGGTTCCTTTGTGTAGACAGTTGTAGAGGATCCCGATCCTGAGGGGTAGCTATACACCCAAAGTCCACTTTATTAGGTACGAGCCTGTCCAGTCCAAGACCGGACAGGCTCTTGACCAATCAGCTCGGCCGTCTGTCTGCAGTTGGAGCTGTTCTGGGATCTGATTTCCAACATGGCTGCTGTCAGAAGAGCTGCAGTAGGATTTTAACATTATATTTGCAGTTAATGCTTAAGTTGACTTTTAAAACGCGCTGCATTATACAGAAATGTTGGAGAACCCATCTACAAACAGCTCTAACAGAACCCCCCCTCCATATGGACGCTTGGTCAAGACCCCTCTGTGGCACTTTTTAACGCCCTGGGTAACCTTGAGCGTCATCGTTTGACATTCAGAGCTCCGTGGTGAAGTTAGCAACAGGAAATATGACACGTCTGGTGAGACTGTCAAAATAATAACCGTTAATGAAACGGCACGTGGTTAATGTCACAAACTGGTTTGTCAGGAAAAGATCTCCATTTATTCATTTAGCTGACCATTTTATCCAAAGCGACTTACAATTGAGGTCGCACACCTCTGGAGCAACGAGGGGTTAAGTGTCTTGCTCAGGGACACATTGGTGTCTCACAGTGGATTCGAACCCGGGTCTCTCACACCAAAGGCATGTGTCTTATCCACTGCGCCATCACCAGCCAGAAGTATCTCTTCAGTTCGGTGTTGAACATGCTGTGATGGGATCTGAACCATCAATCTGGGGATCTGCCCACTGCTCTACTGGGTTAAAATAAAAACTTTACCTATGTAGTTAGCTCATTACTTGTGTGTCTTACGCAACTTTAATAAAAACACTCGCTTCTGACTTTTTGTTTCACCCAGGAAACAACATGTGAAGGTCCAGTTTCTGGACCTCCGTCCTCCCCAAACACCGCCTCACTCTGACCTTTCTGTTACATGCTTAGTATTCAGAAAATACGCTACAGGCTGCTCAGTGCGTCACAAACTGGCGGGTGCTGACCATGTGTCCACATGTGACGAGCTGGGAGTCAGATCGGGTTGCCAAAACACATTTTCACGTGCAGTGAGAGCACGCAGGTAGACGGGCAGGTAGGACGTGTTTAATCAACCACAGGTTCAGATTTTACTCTTGTTGTGACAGAGTCTGACTTACTGATTGCTGTCAGCATTTCAGCAGAACAAAACACTTCTGAAATAATCTTTAAAAACAGAATGTGAATCCTTTCATGAACCAAAGTCTACATGGCCGTGTTCACTCATATTCTAATGTCTTGGTGAGTAAAGGATTTTTATTTTTAAAAGAAAGAGCCTGCCTGTCTTTCAGCGGCGTGTCAGGACTACTTTATCCCTGCGTATCGCTCCACCATCAGCTGTTTCAGGGCGTAGGAGCATGCTGCGCTACAAAAACCCTGATCACCCTGCAGCCAGCCAGACTTTAAACACGCAGCTTCCTGTTTTCACTCCTGCTGTAATGAGTCTGACCTCCGTCTGCTCACAGAGTGGAAATCAAACGCACCCCATCAACATTAAAAAGCTCATTAGAGACCGAACAACCACCTCTCTCTCTAATATCTGTTAGAGAGATCAGAGCTCGATCGACCGACAGAAGAGTCCGACTGAAGCTCACCATGTTGTACCGACACACACACACACAGGCTTTCTCTAAATGTGTGTGCGTCTGTAGCCTGAAGCCATTCAGCTCGAGGCGACTCTGGAAAAAAACAAAGAATAAAACGCTCTTTCATCTAAATTTCTCTCTTATCGTCGACGTTCTGCAAACACACAAGCTTTTCTCTCTGCGTTTAAGTGTGTGTGTGTGTGTGCGTGCGTGTGTGCGTCTCCCAGCGGGGTTGTGTGTTTGATGTTGGAGAATAAAGTCGGTCCACATATAGTTTAATGGTGATTACTGCTGCAATCTGCTCCATTATTCATCCTCATCATCCTCACTGTCACTGAGTGTGTGTGTGTGTGTGGATGCAACTTTATCTGCAGTACAGACACACACATGTAAGATATAATAATACCAGTATTACAGTATTAGTACATCAGAAGTACTGAAGCTGTACTAACACTACTGAGTGTAGAGTAACTTTAACACCTTAATCCCATCATGTGATTCTGTAATCTGTCACAAACCTACGATCTTGCTGATACAACAGGGGTCAGTATCACGTTCACCTGGAGACCAGAGCTTCAGGTGTCGTCTAAAAACAGGAGAAACTCTGGGAAACTGAGCTGGGAGGCAGTGGGAGCGACGCTAAAGCGATTAGTTCGTGGTTACTTCCTTATGAAGTCCACGCTGATCACAGGGATCCAAGACAGGGTTGGATGTGTGAGCTTCCACGAGCTGCAGGTGAAACCACTCTCAGCTCGGCCCGCTGCGATAGGCTGCTTGCAGTCACGTGACTCGGACGACGCTTGACATCCAGAACAAGGCAGGAAGTGAAAGAATGGACGAGGTGGAGGAAAACCTGCACTGTATCATTCCAGCAACATGGCCGACATCTGGAGTCGCCCGATTCATTCTTAAATTACGGCTTTAGGGCTAAGGTGTCATGTGGTCCCGACCTGCCCTTCTCCCGGCTGACCGGCGGTGGTGTTATGCAGTAGTTGCACTTGGAAGTTTTACAGTTGAGAAAATGTAATTCCAAAGAAAATGGCTGTCTGACGGCAAATACACTTGAGCTGATAGAACATTTTCAGTGGGCCTTGTTTCAGGTGGTTAAGACACGTGAGCTGCTGACCCACCAACCAACATCTACTGCAGGCAATAAGAAGAACCTCACACAGCCCCACTTCCCGTCTACTGCCAGTCCTTGTTTCCTGGTCAATACAGCCGGGACATTAAATCACTATTAGTGACCCATTAAAAACCACTAACCTGCCATTATCTAAACACGAGTATCAGATGAACTGAGGGGTTCTGTCGGCCAGGAAACACTGAACACACTTTCACAGGACCAAAGAGCTTCAACAGGAGGCGCTGGAGATCCACAGTTTTTTTTACAACTTAAACCACATGAGCAGAAATTAAATAATACAAATATGGAAATATACAATCAGCAAAAGCTTTGAATCCTGAGGAGCAGGAAGAGAAGAGGACGCCTCATTTAAAAATGGACTGAAGACAGAAACAGACCTTCTTTACTATAGTGTGAGTGTGATATTCTTACCGTTTCTTCATCAACAGAATGACTCCGAGGAAGATGATGATGAAGAGCAAGATGCCGGCGATGCCTCCAGCGATCTTCACTGTGTGGTCCGACTGTTTCTCCTGTTCTGGTTCTGGTTTCCTGGTCGCAGCTCCTGAAACCATTAACCAACATGTTAACCACCTTTAACTAACCACTGTAAACTGATCATTTACGGCTGTGTAAAACATCACACATCACTGCTGCTGAGTATCTTTAACAAAATTATACTATTTACTTTCATTAACCACCTTTAACTACCGTCACCGAGAACTGTCCTTAACTCCCAGCACCTGAAACCATTACCCAAAACTAACCACCTTTAACTACCGTCACCGAGAACTGTCCTTAACTCCCAGCACCTGAAACCATTACCCAAAACTAACCACCTTTAACTACCGTCACCAAGAACTGTCGTTAACTCCCAGCACCTGAAACCATTACCCAACTCTAACTACCTTTAACTACCGTCACCGAGAACTGTCTTTAACTCCCAGCACCTGAAACCATTACCCAACTCTAACTACCTTTAACTACCGTCACCGAGAACTGTCCTTAACTCCCAGCACCTGAAACCATTACCCAAAACTAACCACCTTTAACTACCGTCACCGAGAACTGTCTTTAACTCCCAGCACCTGAAACCATTACCCAACTCTAACTACCTTTAACTACCGTCACCGAGAACTGTCCTTAACTCCCAGCACCTGAAACCATTACCCAACTCTAACTACCTTTAACTACCGTCACCAAGAACTGTCCTTAACTCCCAGCACCTGAAACCATTACCCAACTCTAACTACCTTTAACTACCGTCACCGAGAACTGTCTTTAACTCCCAGCACCTGAAACCATTACCCAACTCTAACTACCTTTAACTACCGTCACCAAGAACTGTCCTTAACTCCCAGCACCTGAAACCATTACCCAACTCTAACTACCTTTAACTACCGTCACCGAGAACTGTCTTTAACTCCCAGCACCTGAAACCATTACCCAACTCTAACTACCTTTAACTACCGTCACCGAGAACTGTCCTAACTCCCAGCACCTGAAACCATTACCCAACTCTAACTACCTTTAACTACCGTCACCGAGAACTGTCCTTAACTCCCAGCACCTGAAACCATTACCCAACTCTAACTACCTTTAACTACCGTCACCGAGAACTGTCCTTAACTCCCAGCACCTGAAACCATTACCCAAAACTAACCACCTTTAACTACCGTCACCAAAAACTGTCGTTAACTCCCAGCACCTGAAACCATTACCCAACTCTAACTACCTTTAACTACCGTCACCGAGAACAGTCTTTAACTCCCAGCACCTGAAACCATTACCCAACTCTAACTACCTTTAACTACCGTCACCGAGAACTGTCTTTAACTCCCAGCACCTGAAACCATTACCCAACTCTAACTACCTTTAACTACCGTCACCGAGAACTGTCTTTAACTCCCAGCACCTGAAACCATTACCCAACTCTAACTACCTTTAACTACCGTCACCGAGAACTGTCCTAACTCCCAGCACCTGAAACCATTACCCAACTCTAACTACCTTTAACTACCGTCACCGAGAACTGTCGTTAACTCCCAGCACCTGAAACCATTACCCAACTCTAACTACCTTTAACTACCGTCACCGAGAACTGTCCTAACTCCCAGCACCTGAAACCATTACCCAACTCTAACTACCTTTAACTACCGTCACCGAGAACTGTCTTTAACTCCCAGCACCTGAAACCATTACCCAACTCTAACTACCTTTAACTACCGTCACCGAGAACTGTCCTTAACTCCCAGCACCTGAAACCATTACCCAACTCTAACTACCTTTAACTACCGTCACCGAGAACTGTCTTTAACTCCCAGCACCTGAAACCATTACCCAACTCTAACTACCTTTAACTACCGTCACCGAGAACTGTCCTTAACTCCCAGCACCTGAAACCATTACCCAACACTAACTACCTTTAACTACCGTCACCGAGAACTGTCGTTAACTCCCAGCACCTGAAACCATTACCCAACTCTAACTACCTTTAACTACCGTCACCAAGAACTGTCCTTAACTCCCAGCACCTGAAACCATTACCCAACTCTAACTACCTTTAACTACCGTCACCGAGAACTGTCCTAACTCCCAGCACCTGAAACCATTACCCAACTCTAACTACCTTTAACTACCGTCAACGAGAACTGTCGTTAACTCCCAGCATCTGAAACCATTACCCAACTCTAACTACCTTTAACTACCGTCACCGAGAACTGTCCTAACTCCCAGCACCTGAAACCATTACCCAACTCTAACTACCTTTAACTACCGTCACCAAGAACTGTCCTTAACTCCCAGCACCTGAAACCATTACCCAACACTAACTACCTTTAACTACCGTCACCGAGAACTGTCCTAACTCCCAGCACCTGAAACCATTACCCAACTCTAACTACCTTTAACTACCGTCACCGAGAACTGTCCTAACTCCCAGCACCTGAAACCATTACCCAACTCTAACTACCTTTAACTACCGTCACCGAGAACTGTCCTAACTCCCAGCACCTGAAACCATTACCCAACTCTAACTACCTTTAACTACCGTCACCGAGAACTGTCGTTAACTCCCAGCACCTGAAACCATTACCCAACTCTAACTACCTTTAACTACCGTCACCGAGAACTGTCCTTAACTCCCAGCACCTGAAACCATTACCCAACTCTAACTACCTTTAACTACCGTCACCGAGAACTGTCCTAACTCCCAGCACCTGAAACCATTACCCAACTCTAACTACCTTTAACTACCGTCAACGAGAACTGTCGTTAACTCCCAGCATCTGAAACCATTACCCAACTCTAACTACCTTTAACTACCGTCACCGAGAACTGTCCTTAACTCCCAGCACCTGAAACCATTACCCAACTCTAACTACCTTTAACTACCGTCACCGAGAACTGTCCTAACTCCCAGCACCTGAAACCATTACCCAACTCTAACTACCTTTAACTACCGTCAACGAGAACTGTCGTTAACTCCCAGCACCTGAAACCATTACCCAACTCTAACTACCTTTAACTACCGTCACCGAGAACTGTCCTTAACTCCCAGCACCTGAAACCATTACCCAACTCTAACTACCTTTAACTACCGTCACCGAGAACTGTCCTAACTCCCAGCACCTGAAACCATTACCCAACTCTAACTACCTTTAACTACCGTCAACGAGAACTGTCGTTAACTCCCAGCATCTGAAACCATTACCCAACTCTAACTACCTTTAACTACCGTCACCGAGAACTGTCCTAACTCCCAGCACCTGAAACCATTACCCAACTCTAACTACCTTTAACTACCGTCACCGAGAACTGTCCTAACTCCCAGCACCTGAAACCATTACCCAACTCTAACTACCTTTAACTACCGTCACCAAGAACTGTCCTAACTCCCAGCACCTGAAACCATTACCCAACTCTAACTACCTTTAACTACTGTTTAACGTTACCGTTCGCGCAGAACATTAATACTGCTAAAAAGCTTACGTTAACCGTCTGAGGACAAACAGCCTAATTAAATAAATGCTGTCTGTACTGTGGAAAATCATAATAAATCATTCATTATTAATAATATAACATATGGATTCATCAGAATATTGATGAAGGTGTTGCAGCTCCACCTGCCACAGACTGAGATTGAAGGGGAGGTGAAGACGATGTGTGACGGACAGAGGAAGAGTCCTTCTGACTGAATAATGTGACGGGATGAAAAACCCATTACCTGCAGGGCGTGTGTGTGTGTGTGTGTGTGTGTGTGTGTCCAGGTGTAATATCCTTCCAGATGACTCTTTAGATGAGAAACGTTCAGTGTGTGTGTCATTTTAGACCTACAACACTTTCCAATTCAGAACCTGACAACAGCCATCAGTCACTGTGTGTGTGTTACTGTGTGTGTGTTACTGTGTGTGTGTCACTGTGTGTGTTACTGTGTGTGTCACTGTGTGTGTGTCACTGTGTGTGTCACTGTGTGTGTTACTGTGTGTGTTACTGTGTGTGTGTTACTGTGTGTGTGTCACTGTGTGTGTTACTGTGTGTGTTACTGTGTGTGTTACTGTGTGTGTGTGTGTGTCACTGTGTGTGTGTGTTACTGTGTCACTGTGTGTGTGTGTGTTACTGTGTCACTGTGTGTGTGTGGAGTCAAACTGCTCATGTCGAACATGGAAACACGTCTCCGAGTGTCTCTGGAGTTTAATCTCTCTGTGACAGATTTAAACCAGTTTAACCAGTTTAGTTTTACTCTGGTCTGTTAACAGATCCAGAACCGATCCAGGACTGGGCCCTGTGTGACCAGATCAGTGAGCTGAACTGGTTTCCCGTGTAATAAATGTGCAGGCCGACACGCTGAGACAGTTTTCCTTATTTTCTCAGTTTTTGTTTCGTCTCTTCAAGGTCAGACGAGCTCGACTATCAGCTCCTCTTTATCGTTTCATCACACACACACTCACAGATCACCACCTCCTCGCAGTCAGAGAGCTGCTGTTTTCAGTTTAAAGCCTATGAAAACAGCGCTTTGAAGACAGAATTTATCTGTGAGAGAGCGTGTGTGTCGCAGGAGGCCGTGGAGAAGCTGTTTGTATGTGAGAGTGAAGCTGTTTTCTGCTTCGGGGCTTCAGCCAGTCACACTGAGTGGGAGGTGTGTGCGTGTGCGTGTGTGTGTGTGTGTGTACAAGGCGAACAGCTGTTAAGTGTGTTTGAGGCCTGCTGGTGACACAGCCCCTCCCACACACACACACACACACACACACACACACATACCCGTTTTTATTACATCGTGGGGACCAATTTCAGGACCAGACTGGCAGGTGCCTGGTGGGATCCACCCTTTCTGAAGGGTCTAGAGAGATAATTTTAACTGCTAAATTCATTATAATTTTTTGTGAACACAAAAATGACTTGAAATATCAATAACTCTTTCAAAAATTGTAAACCTGAATTTTTGCTCCCACTGGGGACCATTTGACTGGCAGCAGCCCGGTGGGGTCCACCCTTTCTAAATGGTCAAGAGACATAATTTTAACTGTTAAATACATTATAAAGATATATGAACAGTGAAAATTACTTAAAGTGTCAATAAAAAATAGTAAACCTGAATTTTGATGGGGAACAGTCATGTTACGTATATAGGTATACAATAAACACCGCTGTTAGTCACTGCACAATGCATGACAAGCATTTAATCTAACTAATATTTAGTTAAAACCTTATTATTACATTGCAGAAACACTGGATCTAATAATCCAGACTACCAGATTCTTCAAAAACAGATGCGATTGTGATTCTAAATTATATTTGTTAGGCAAACATATGAGAAAGCAGTTGATAAATATGATTGTTCATTTTTTAAACTTTACTTCATGAGAAGTGCAACTTTGAAACCTGTAAAAGAAAGAAGTCTTGTTTTTGTTGCGCTGCATCTTAGGGAATGTGATGTTTTCTATATTTTAATGTTTTGCATCAGTTTCTCTTATGATAGTTACAATAAGGAATCAAAAGAAGATCAGAAGAAAGAATCAAAATTGATGCTGCTGAACCAGAGAATTATTTTTATTCTTTTTCAAAACCTGGCGCCTACATTACCGACAATGCACCTCTTACTCTGACAGGTGGGTGTGAGATTGTGGTGTCTTATACTAGTAGGGCTAATGTAATTTCTTTTTAACTCCACACCAACAGATATGTTACATTTTTAAAACAAATGATGACTCAAGTGACATCACTTGAGGAAATTTATCTGACTTTAACAGCTCCCTCTGAGAAACTAAAGGTTCACACTACTTTTCCAACATAATTGAGCAGGAGAACTCAACATCTCAGAATACTTGATGCCAATGACCAACACATGTATCATCAGCACATGATCAGATCCAACAAATGAAAAGAGCAACACATATCAAAACGTGTAAGAACTAGTGCAAAGTGTTTTTCACTAAATTCTTCTTGCACTTTCACGCTAAATAGCAGTGATACGATTTTAAACATAGAACTTTACCACCATCCAGGTTCTTGTTTTCAGAGCTTCAGGTGATGCAGGCAACACAATCTGACTTTCATGGTACTTTACCAGATTCTGTGAAGGCCCTTAGTGTCTTTTCCACAGCTTGGACCTCCACAAATGACTAACTCGTCCTCTTTGAGGTTTCTAAGAAAGAAAGAAAGAAAGTGTCAGGAGAAAAACGAAATCAAGGGTTTAGATGAATTATGTATAAGATTATTCAGCAACTAATCAGCCTTATTAATTTGATGAAACTGTAATTTCATCAAGCAATGTCCTGAAAGCTGATATTCTGACACCAAGTCAAAGCCTTACCTACAGCTTGGTAACCCAGGCACAACAACTATCTATTTTTACACAGCACTGTAGTAACTAGGTTACCTCCTGCTATGACTACAGATGTGTTATCTCTTACTGAGACTAAAAACCGATGTTATCTGCGGTTCGTCAGTAACCCGTTACCATACACTTTTTGAGGTGAATTAAACTGAATACATTTGGCTGTATACAGCTGCGGTCACTTTAAGAGTAGCACATTGTCTTATCAGAGTTTACGAACAACCACAGCACAGTGCTTGAGGTTGGCACATTACAGTAGATATAATAATAATAAGGCTTCATAGCTGAACATATCGAATTCAGCTGTTTAGCAAAAACCTGCCCACCTCTAGTGCTGCTGTTCATAAACTCTGGCAGGACAGTGCTTCTAAAATAGCAGCATTTACAAACATGAAAATAGCATAGTGACTTAAATCCACGGTGCTTGGGTGAAAATAACCATATATGTTAAGCAGGAGAAAAATGGGAATGTTGTGCAACTGCAGGTTTTTCAAAGGTACTCTTATTGTTTAAATGTAGTGATTGACCGATAGCATTTCAATCAGGCTAGAATGAACATGCCCTTATTGAATGAGTGAATGACAGATTTAATTGGGCTGTGATAAAGACTTAAAGAAAGTTAAAGACTAATAATAAAGACATAAACAAAACATGGAAAAATATCAGAATTGAAGTACACTATTATTTCATTCCACCTTATTTGTAAAAACAGGTAAGTAGCAAGGAGTGCACTTAGTGTGTGAAATACCTGGTTTAGGGTCATTGTCAGCCTCAGGTAGGTTTCTTTCCTTAGATCTGGAGGATCCTGTTGAAAAAAAATGATGAGTATATCAATAACATAAATTAATAGCTAACTGGCAACACACATTCACTGTTTGAATAAAAGACATCTATAACAAGACAAGATCATTTTATCAGTACAGTTTTTGTTATACAATTAGATTTATATGTTTGGCAGTTGCTTTTATCCAAAGTGCTTACACATGTGGATGTACAGTAGGCACATCTAGTGTTACTTACTAATAGTATATGTTATAGATTCCTCCGAACTGCTTCCATGACTTGATTCTTTTGGTGGAATACATTCATCACCACTGTTTTCAATGCAGCTCACAGAGTCTTCAGCTACCTTAGACACCCTGGAGATCGATTCCAGGTATTCTTTGGTAAGCTGGAAATAAAATAAACAAGATGCTAATAATAATAATAGCTATTCTATCTGCAAGAAACATTAACCAGATATGAAAATTGGACATTGTCTATGAGACCCCCTTATAACCTGAATCTCAACTGAACCTGAATTAACCTTTGTGTGCCATACGGGGTTTTTGTAAGGCTATGGTTAATAGAGGGCTATCAAAGGATTATTTAGAATGAATGGCAATGAACTTGGCTGGGAATGTTATAAATGTTTCTTCTTGTAAACAAATTTCAATATGTTAATAATGTTGTGTTTTTGAACAACAGAGTTGTACTGCACAGATGAACAAAATATGTCAGGCTTTGCTACACTGAAAATACTTTATTGGATCAGTTTATTGTTGGTTTGGTACCAAACATGACATTTGTCATCAAGAAGAAAAATGTAGAAAATTACTAGAGGTATTGTTAATGTTTATTTTCTGCCCCACTAGTTTTCAATATGCAAACTTACAAATATGCTGTCCGTTCTTAGCAGGGGTGGCACATCTGGGTCAACACCAGCACTGGAATGAGAACTTTCAGAGGTGCATATCTCTGTGTTGCTCTTATTGCCATCTAGGCTTTGTTCCTATTGGGGAAAACAATATTGACAGTAGTATTTACTGTGATACACTGAAAAGGGAAATCAACTACAATTTGTAACTTACAGAACATTTGTCCAAAGAGGACTTATTTCCTTAGTTTTTATTAAACAAGTACTTTGTCAAGCACTATTTTTTTTCGTTTTCAACAACTTCACTCAAAGTAAATAATTAATTTGAAAAGTTTTAAACAAATTATTTTTGCATAGCATAGTCTAATTACAGTTTAAGGAAATAATTGACAGAAAGATACATCCAAACTTATGTTCCAACATACAGAAAAACCAGCATACATAATCCCAATCGTACAATCACCTCTGTATTGTTAGCATGTACCTTTATTCCATACCACAAGGACTCATAAGCACAGGCTGTTCTTAAATCTGAGCAAGTGCAAAGTGCATAAACGTCTACATATCTAGACACAGTACTGTACAAAGGTAAATTAAGAAAAATGCTGTTAATTAAGAATGCTTTCAAAGTAGGGCTTGGGCAATAAATCGACTTAGTCGATGTCATTGATTATGAACATATGTTGACTCTCAAAATGTGCGTGATTGCATCGCTGCACTCGAGGTAAGCAGGGATTCTCCCGACAACAAGCTGCTTTTACAAGACCTCGCCTTCAACCATCTGAAGTTTTAACTTATTTTAGACATTGACCAACAACATGGTGCTCCGTGAGCTCTGTGAATTGGAAGTGGCTTCACTGCAGCACAACTGCTACACACATGAAGTGAAAGCACCTGGAACACTTCAAGATGGCAGCAAGTCAGCACCAGATAAACTGTTGTATTAATCAACTGATAAAGAATAATCATATCAATATTAGTCGTTGAATTAATCGACCAATCAAAAAATTTTTTTAGATTAATCTATTTGAAAAGAAAAATCATTAGGTGCAGCCCTATTTCAAAGGAAAGGGTGGTCACACCAAATACTGATTTGATTTCCTTCTCCTCATTCACTTTGCATTTTGTTAATTTATCAATATACTCTATTAACATGTCTAATTTTGAAACCTGCTTAAACATTTGCACAGTAATGTATTAGGGGTGGGAGAAATAATCGATTCTTAGATGCATCGCGTTGAGGATGTGGAAGATTATGAATTGATTAACAAATGTCTAAAAATCGATTATTTAACGGAATGTTGACAGAACGCGCCCAGACTGTCTGCAGAGTGCACACAACAGAGAGACCAGTGTTCCCCTGTATTCGCCACCGCTGTGGAATGAATAACCACCCCCAAATGTCACACAGTCATTAATAGCAATATTTTATTATTTATTAATAGCAAATAATTGTTTTAACTCGTTCACTGCGAACATGGTAACACTCGACGCTCAGCAGCTCCGAGTGAGAGAGAGAGGGGCAGAATGTGACAATGAAAGTTAGCGGTGAAATATCTTAGTAGTAAGGACCATGGAGCTTAGATTAATAAAGTAAATTAGGGAGGCAAACTAGTCGTTTTAAGCTAATTAAGAGATGTTTCTTTTGGATTTTAATGTGCAAGTTAAATGCTTCCTGTAGAAGAAAATGATGCAATAAGATGCATCGATAATTGTTTTATAATTGAATCACAGCCCGCTGAATCGTAATTGAATAGAATCGTGAGATGCCCAGAGATTCCCACCCCTACGTTGTATAGATTAGCCTACATATAGAATAGATACATGCTAACAAAACAGTCATGAATTTATGATTGGGTTCATGTCTGCTGGTGTGTTGGATCAATGACAGCTCACTCAACTCAAAAACCTGAACATTATGGAAAAACTGCAGCTGCAGACAATCAAAGGTAAATATGTTTTTATAGTTTCAAATGCAGTACATTTTCCTATTGGAAACAAAAGCAAAGTAAAATGTGGAGCTTCATTACCTGGGAGGGTACTTGCATTGTAACTGGCTAGTTACACTAACAGGGTGAAGTAATCTATTAGCTATTAGCTTAATTACATTTTATTAGGCCTGTCATAAGGAAGAATGTTGTGCTTGTTTGACACTTACCAGAATTTTGGAAGTTTCAAGCAGCCCAGACGAAAGGTCTGATGAGGTTTCCCGTCTTGGTTTGGACTTTCTGAGTTCTAAAACACAGAAAGAGGACCCATGTATTACAATTTCTCCAACACATGAGCTTCATGAAGAACATGTGGTGTTGTTACCTATAACGGTACAGCAAATTCCAATTGAGGTTAATCATGGATCTTGAATGCAGTGCATATATGTAATTAAGAAAAGAAAGACAACTATATTGGGCCATACATAAAAGCAGATTGCTTTACTTTAGCACTGTCTAGTTTAACATAGAATATATGTGTCAACATTAGGAAAGACCCCCAAACCTAGCTCTGAATTCTTTTATCTGTAGTTTCATGTTTAGGTGTAATGGTATGATTGCTCTGTAGCTTCTCCTCTTTGTCCTGTCTCGGTTTGACCTAGGATAGAGTTCAGCTTTCCACACGCACAACATACAGCACAGCAAGGTGCAGAGACCAGGTTAAGAAATAAAAAGCCAAATAGAGTACTTTACCAAAATACCTATTCAACAAGCATAAACATGAGGAAAGCAATATTTTCCCATCCACTACCAGTATGTTTTCCACAACCATGTTTGCTGATTAGGCTAAGTGTTTTAAAAAAGGGCTCAAACAAAGCTACCTGTGTGTAACGGAACTTTTAACTTAGTTTCTTACATATAGTCTAGTAATTCTTGTAAATTTAGCTACTGACTGAGGTAGCCCTCCCTTCCAAACCTCCACACTTCTTCTCACAGCAGTACCTGCAGGCACATCTTCATTATAAACTCAGTATTTTGAGGAATTTTTTTTTACTACCGATTTGTTTCCAGTGAGATATTGAGTTTATAAAGAGCTGTTGTAAACTTTACTGTTGCTGATTTAGAATCCTCTTCTGAATGTATTCTTTTTTAATAGATTTTTCAAAAAGTAATTATTTAGTAATCATAAAGAAACAATAACAATAACGGTTACTCTACTGATAAAACCTTAACAATTACAGATTCCCACAGGTAGATTTCTCCTGGACAACTCTTCCATGTGTAATGAGGTTTCTAATCTGCTTTTTACATGTAATAATCTCATACTAAAAACAATTCCAAAAAGACAATCTGTTACTGATTTACAGCATGTACCTTAAACAGGGATTTACAGAAACTTGATTACTAAGGTGAACAGGAGGAGTAGTTAATTATTTTATTTATTAAAATAAATAAAAAATACCTATGTTCGTGAGGCGGGTTGGGAATGGACATAGGCTAAGTGGGGACCGCAAATGTCAGGAAATGTGTGTTCCTCCCTAGGGTTGAGCCCTAGGGTTCTTCCCTCACTATTAAATAGAAATGTTCAATCATTGCATTGCTGAGCTAATATTAGTTCAGCTAGTACTAACCTGCTTTTTACATGAATTAATTCTCAAAATAATAGTAGTTAATATTTTATTTATTAAAATAAAATAAAAATACCTATGTTTGTGAGGCTGGTGGGGGATGGGCATAGGTAAAGTGGGGACCTCAAATGTCAGGAAATGTGTGTTCACATGTAAAGTGGAGACCGTAAATGTAACAAAGGAGTTTTCATAGGTAAAGTGGGGACCCAAATGTCAGGAAATGTGTGTTCCTCCCAAAGGTACCTCCCTTGCCAATCAGTATCATTACATTGCTAAAACAGGGTAAATTCTTGGGCCTGAAGTTAAATTAAGAACTTATTCTATTGAGTTACTCAACATTGGAAACTAACCCTAGCTACTGATGTCAGTTGCAGGAAAAAAAAAGTTCAATAAAAATTCCTCATGCTGAAACTCCAGTTAAAAATTGTCCAGTTTGCTAACAATATTGTAGCAAAATCATTTTAGCATTAGCAAATCATGCTAAAATAAAAATGAGTGAGCTTTTGGCTGCAAACACCTCAGCATCAGTGCTTATCTAATTGATAATTACTAAAATAGTTAATGTACTTACTTGGTCATCATTTGTTCTCCTTTCTTCGGCCATCAGCCGTCCGTTATCTCCTTCAGTCTGTGCTGAGCTCCGAGCTGCCATCTGTGCTGAGCTCCGTGCTGCTGTCTGTGCTGCTCTGCTAAAACTCTGTGACCATGAGGTCGGTGGGGGATGGGCATAGGTAGAGTGGGGACCGCAAATGTCAGGAAATGTGTGTATATAGGTAAAGTGGGGACCGCAAATATCAGGAAATGTGTGTTCCTCCCAAAGTTACCTCTCTCACCATTCAGTGGAAATTTTATCATTGCATTGCTGAAATAGTGTATCACCAAAAATAGCAGTGCATCCAAGAAAAAATTATTTATGTCTTTAATATGCTAAATGCTAAATCCTTATGAAGTCGTGCTGATGTTATCTGTAAAAAATGTAGTAAATTAAATACCACGTTGTGCATGTGTTAATTTAGCATTGTATACACTGGCTAACTGCATGCTCATGTAATAGAACATTGAAACCTGTAGCCTTAGATTGTATTATCGCAGGACACTGTATCCTTGTGAATCAGAACACTGACTAACTAACTGTCTGTGCCGCCACTTGTTGCTACTGACTGCCAGCAGCTAAAACTCTGTGACCATGAGGCTGGTGGGGGATGGGCATAGGTAAAGTGGGGACCCCAAATGTCAGGAAATGTGTGTTCACAGGTAAAGTGGAGACTGCAAATGTAACAAAAGGAGTTTTCAGGGGTAAGGTGGGGACCGCAAATGTCACGAAATGTGTGTTCCTCCCAAAGATACCTCCACTACCAATCAGAAGAAATTTTATCATTGCATTGTTAAAATAGGATTTCACCAATAATATTAGAGTACCCAAATTATTTAAATTTTAAAAAATTATAAAGTAGTTCTCATGTTATCTGTAAAAAATGTAGTAAGTTGAATGCAATGCTATGCATGTGTTAATACACTTTTTATACACTGGCTACTGTACCCTTATAGATCAGAACACTGGCTAACTACAGTTTTTTACATATCAGAATGCTGGCTAACTGTAACCTAATTTATTTGAACAATGACTGTCTGTAGCCTCATGTATCAGAACACTGGCTAACTGTAGTCTCAGTTTGTATAAATATCAGAACACTGCTAACTGTAGCTCCAGTTTGTATAAATATTAGATCACTGACTAACTGCAGCCTCATGTATCAGAACACTGCTAATTGTAGCTCCCGTTTGTCTAAATATTAGAACACTGGCTAACTGTAGTATCATGTATCAGAACACTGAGTAACTGTAGCTCTAGTTTGTTTAGATATCAGAACACTGACTTAATATACCCTTGTGTCAGAACATTGGATAACTGCAGCCTCACGTATCAGAACACTGGCTAACTGTAGTCTCATGGATGAGAACACTGACTAAATGTAGCTTTGTGTATCAGAACACTGACTAAACGTAGCCTTGTCTATCAGAACACTGCTTACTGCAACCACTTGTATCAGAACTCTGGCTAACTGTAGCTCCAGTTTGTTACCATATCGGGAACCTGGCTAAGTGTAGCCTCATTAATCAGAACACTGGTAACTGTAGCTCCAGTTTGTATAAATGTCAGAACACTAACTTAATGTAGCCCTGTGTATCAGAGCACTGGCTAGCTGCAGCCTCATGTATCAGAACACTGCTAACTGTAGCTCCAGTTTGTATAAATGTCAGAACACTAACTTAATGTAGCCCTGTGTATCAGAGCACTGGCTATCTGCAGCCTCATGTATCAGAACACTGAGTAACTGTAGCTCCAGTTTGTTTACATATCAGATCAAATAGCTAACTGTATGATCAGTGTATTTACATATCGGGACACTGGCTAACTGTAATCTCATTTATTTTTACAGTGACTGTGAATAGCCTCATGTATCAGCGCAGTGGCTAAATGTAGCCTCATGTATCAGAGCAGTGGCTATGTAGCCTCATATATTAGAGCACTGAGTAACTGTAGCTCCAATTTGTTTACATCTCAGAACACTGACTAACTGTAGCCTTGTGTATCAGAACACTGCTAACTGTAGCTCCAGTTTGTATAAATGTCAGAACACTAACTTAATGTAGCCCTGTGTATCAGAGCACTGGCTATCTGCAGCCTCATGTATCAGAACACTGCTAACTGTAGCTCCAGTTTGTATAAATGTCAGAACACTAACTTAATGTAGCCCTGTGTATCAGAGCACTGGCTATCTGCAGCCTCATGTATCAGAACACTGCTAACTGTAGCTCCAGTTTGTATAAATGTCAGAACACTAACTTAATGTAGCCCTGTGTATCAGAGCACTGGCTATCTGCAGCCTCATGTATCAGAACACTGCTAACTGTAGCTCCAGTTTGTATAAATGTCAGAACACTAACTTAATGTAGCCCTGTGTATCAGAGCACTGGCTAGCTGCAGCCTCATGTATCAGAACACTGAGTAACTGTAGCTCCAGTTTGTTTACATATCAGATCAAATAGCTAACTGTATCATCAGTGTATTTACATATCGGGACACTGGCTAACTGTAATCTCATTTATTTGAACAGTGACTGTGAATAGCCTCATGTATCAGCGCAGTGGCTAAATGTAGCCTCATGTATCAGAGCAGTGGCTATGTAGCCTCATATATTAGAGCACTGAGTAACTGTAGCTCCAATTTGTTTACATCTCAGAACACTGACTAACTGTAGCCTTGTGTATCAGAACACTGCTAACTGTAGCTCCAGTTTGTATAAATGTCAGAACACTAACTTAATGTAGCCCTGTGTATCAGAGCACTGGCTATCTGCAGCCTCATGTATCAGAACACTGCTAACTGTAGCTCCAGTTTGTATAAATGTCAGAACACTAACTTAATGTAGCCCTGTGTATCAGAGCACTGGCTAGCTGCAGCCTCATGTATCAGAACACTGCTAACTGTAGCTCCAGTTTGTATAAATATTACAACACTGGCTAACTGTAGTATCATGTATCAGAACACTGGCTAACTGTAGCTCCAGGGTTTACATATCACAATGCTGGCTAACTGTAATCTAATTTATTTGAACAGTGACTGTTTGTAGCCTCATGTATCAGAATACTGCAAGTGTAGCCTTAGTTTGTTTAAATATTAGTACACTGGCTACCAGTAGTCTCATCTTTTAGAACACTGACTAACTGTAGCTCCAGTTTGTTTACATATCAGAACACTGGATAAGGGTAACCTCAGTTTGTTTAAATATTAGTACACTGGCTAACTGTAGTCTCATGTTTTAGAACACTGACTAACTATAGCTCCAGTTTGTATATTAGAACACTGATTAAATGTAGCCTTGTGTATCTGAACACTAGCTAACTTTATTCTCGTGTATCAGAACACTGACTAACTGTAAATAAATATCAGAACACTGCTATCTGTGCCCTAAGTTTGTATAAATATGTGAACACTGCCTAACTGTAATCTATCAAACCACGGCAAAGAGTTGCTCCAGTTTGTATAAATAAAACAAAGTGTAGTCTAAGTCCAACTTCTATATTACTGTGGTATCATAGGCAACCTTGATGATGTGGTTGGTGTTAGATCTGGCAATACGTCATGGGATAGCAGGAAGAGCAACAAGGGGCTCAGGATGCAGCTTGGGGGTTAGCGTTAACTGTATGCCTCTTACTCTGGTGAGGTAGTCACGGACCCAGTTGCAGGTTGCTACTGGTCCACATTTAGCAACCTCAGCTTCTCCACCAGCTGTTGTGGTATGATGGTAAAATGCCGAGCTGATGTTGATGACGAGGATTCTGGTGTAGGTATTCTTCTTTTCCAGGAATCTCAGAGTGAGGGTGGCTGTGGTAGATATTGTATATCTATATCAATTGGCTCTGAATGCAAACTGTAGGGAATTTAGATTTGCATTGAGACGAGCGTTGATCTGCTGCCTGACAAACCGCAGGCCAGCCGTTAATATAAGCTGGGTTTAACTTTTTTGACACAGGAATGTTTAGTCAATATTAGTGTATCATGACATAATTAAAAATAAAGTTTATGATAGCTAAAATTGGTATAATTGATGGGTTCCTCACATTTCTTCTTTCTTCCTAAGTATTGTGACTTTTGTTACTTGAGGTCATTTTACCATCACATAAATAGCTGTTTTATTTATTTAGAAATCAATTTTTATACTCAAACTTATCAATTTATATTGATATCTGCTTTTTTTAGGCCAACAAAAATATTGTTGTCTGTTTCTTCCAAAGAAAAAAGCACTTTGAAAGGAAGTTTAATGATGAAATGCGTCCCGTAATTGAGTTTAGTGAAACTAATTTCATAACATAAAAGCCTCATCACAATTAAGTGCACAGAATGTAATACTATTCCTAAAATATGAAGTTTATATGGTACACACACTTACACACTTTTACACACTTTGTCAGGAAAAAGGTCCCCACCAGTGCAAATTCACACACTGTAATACCATCTATGACCACTAGGGCACACACAAAGTCATGAAAATCAACTCTGTGGGGACCAATTTTTTTTTCTCAAAAAAACTTCACCAGGCATATCAGGAAGCTGTTTTCTATTGATTGCAATGCTTGATGCCTGTGGGGACCAGGCATCGGTCCCCACGGGAAAATTGGTCCTCACGGCGTGAGTGATATTTCAGGTCATGGTCCCCACCGGATAGAAAAACAAGAACACACACACACACACACATCACACATTGACATACACACACACACACAGCTGCATGTGTGTGTGTGTGTGCAAAGTTTCCACCTTCAGGCTGGTAAATATTTAAATGTAATTTTCTACGAGCTGTGAATGAAAGTGTGTGTGTGTCTGTGCCTGTGTGTGTGTGTGTGTGTGTGTGCGTGTGTGCGTGTGCGTCCCACCTGTCCTGCTGTCTGTTGTAGACGAATGAAAAGAGGATAAATCTCAGACTGTCCACACACACACACACACACACACATCGCAGCATCACCATTTTCAGAATTGATTCACACACATAAATATATGTATGTGTGTGTATATATGTATATATACACACACACAGACGCAGCTCGCCGAGCTGCTTTAAAAACACTTGGCGTCCTGTTTGCAGAGTCAGACGCTGCAGAGGATCATCATGTTTAACCTCTCGTCTGCTCACCGACTCCATGTACACATCATACTTCCTGTTTAGGGGGGGTACACATGGGTCCTGGTCTGGTGTTGCAGAATGTGGTTTTATTGAAACAGTTAATCAGACGTACTAATTGAACTCTTTATAAATCGTCCTCTGAACGCAGACCTGTGACGTGAGAGTGTGATTCTGACCTGTTAGCTGCTTGTCGCCAGCCGCCGGCGCGATGCGAATGTACGGCGTGGTGAGCTGGGTGACGATTATAGCGGCTATTCATCCAGGAAGGCATGCAGAGAGAGAGAGAGACAGCAGAGAGAGAGACAGGCTGTAGCAGCAGTTTGTCCTGAAGCTGAAGGATTAGTAACATGCAGCACCGCCCTGCTGTCCCGGTGCCTCCCGATCATCTCTTTACACTCACAGGTGAGTAAAGGTGTTAAACACATCAGCAGGACTTAGTTTAGTTTCCAGAAACACACCTGAAAGAGAAGCTCGTTAATCAGCCCACCAATCAATCGATCCATCCATTAATCATCAGACATGAGCAATCAAACGAGCAGACAGAGCAGCAGCCGTTCAGAGAGAAGAGGCGTTCAAGAGCCAGCGCAGAAATCACAGCTGTTAGCTTCAACGCTAACTGTTCAAGAACGGCCTGAACACCGGGTCACACAGGGATCCGTTCACTGCACACTCCTGTGTTTTTATTAACACATTTCATCTCAATGAATTTTCATTCTGTCTTTAGGGTTGACGTCCATAAAGTACAGATAAAACCATCGTATTAATGTGCCCTGTCTCTGCTAAATTAAACTGAATAAATAAAATACACACATCTTCATTACTGTTTAACAATTTCTATTATATTATTATTTAATGGTTAATAAATTAATTCCAATATAGCGTGGCCTCAGACATTAGAACACATAAGAACACGTGCTGATCTAGTACCTATTGTTTTGTGGCCCAAACAGGGAGATAAACTCTTTCTGTACGTTTATGTCCAGATAGGATTGATTTTGTTTGGTGTATTTCCTCCCTTTGCTGTGGTGAAACGTGAATTAACAGTATGCGTGAGGTGAATGGCATTGTGGGACTTTACGCGTGTGTTTCAGAATAAAAGGAATCGTTCAGCGTGAATCTGTTATTTCTTTGTGTTAAACTGTCCAGTTAACATTCAGCAGACGTTCAGCTCTCCTTTACATTCACATCAGCTCCGCTCACTCTTAGCGCTGCAAGGCACTGTGGGTACTCTGAAAGGGAAGAGCGGGGGGGTGGGGGTGGGGGGCAGGACCCCCCCTGGGAGAACTGGTTGGCTGCCGCAGCATGACTGACAGGTGCCAGGGGACCAGCAGAGCCAATCAGCATCTGGTATCGTTAGCCACCAGAACTGTGCTCCAATAAAAGCTGATTAAAGCCAGAACAGTCAATTACTGTGTGTGTGTGTGTGTGTGTGTGTGTGTGTGTGTGTGTGTGTGATAATCCTGGATGTTCATCGGGGAGATGACAGTGTTTTAGCTTGTTTAGCTGCGGCCCTTAACAGCTCTCTGTGCAGCCATAGTCCCAGTCATTAGCCTTGTGTTAGCCTAGCGTCAGTGTAGCGTAGTGCAGAGTTAAGAGTGTGTAATATGTGTGTGGTGTGTGTCCGTCCGTGTGCAGACAGACAGAGTGAAGGACAGGTGTCAGGGACGGGCAGCCATCTGTGAGCCATTATACTTCTGGATGGGAGCAGAGCGCTAACCATTAGCCTAGCGCTCCAAGAGCTAACTGCCATCTGTGTCTCATTACACAGAACGGACTGGCCGCTGCCTGGCTAGCTAGCGGCTACTTTAGTAGTTAAATCCAGTCCAGCAGTCAGCACAGTTCAACAGGGACTCAGCAGAGACCAGAAACTGGGGCCAAACAGCTAATGATGCTAACCTCAGTACAAAATGAAATCTGCTCTCCACTTTACAAAATAAAATGGTATAGAATAACTTTCAACGTAAAATATTATAAAGTACTAGTAGTATTCGAAAATTAAATTATACCCAAATACTATCACAATAAAATGAACTCTGCACCTGCCAGAATTAAACTATTCTTTACCTTTTAAAGTCCAATTTACTTAAAGCATTTCAAAATAAAATGTCCTCCTGTAAACATCGAACTGTCCCGTATTTAAAAAAATAAATGTCTTGCTATCTCTGTCTTAGTCTAAACTGTAAATATTAACACATTTCAGAATAAAATATCCTGTATTAAAATAACTAACCCAAAACTCAGCATGATTTCAAAATAAAATGCACTTCAAATTAAAATGTACTCTGTATCTTATAATAAAACACACTTCTGTCAAAACTAAATTAAATGTACTGTCCTACTTTCAGAACAAAGAAATTAACACCTTTTAAAAATAAAATGCATCATACAAATTTAAATGACATTCAGTATAAAGTGTAATCTACAGTTTTCAAAATAAAATAAAAATGGAATACTTTTCTTTTCTTTTCTTTCAAAATAAAAAAGCACCTTTCAAATTAAAATGTCCCCCAAACATTTTAAACAGAATCATGAAAGCTGGTTAAAACATTACAGCTCACTTTTCAAAATAAAATGCTGTCTTACCTTTAGTGGCCACCCGCACACAGTCAATCTTTGTCTCCTGTTAGAGAGAGCAGCAAATTAGTTTTCTGTCAACACAGATGCCGACATATTAGGTTTCACGTCTGCACACTTTCTCCAGAAACACACACACGCACACACACACACGTCGTAAACAGAGCGGACAGAAGGAAAATGGCTGTGGATCAGTGCCTGTGCTGGCATTTAACAAGCAACACACACACACACACACACACACTCACACACACACACTCTCTCACACACACACACACACACACACACACTCTCTCACACACACACACACAGTGTTTTTGGTGAAAGGCGAGAGCGAACATCTTGTGTCTTTCTGGTTTTAACAAATAGACGACAAATTAACCACAAGAGCTCATGAATATTCATGCTCACACACACACACACACACACACACAGCGGTGGTGTGTCTCTGCGGCGAGGCGACAGTAAAAAGCACTACTGTCGCTGCATTATTCAACACACACACCAATTAAACCTCCCAGCGTCAATAATTAACAAACAATATTGTGTGTGTAACAGTGAACAATTATCTGTTTTTACACACTTACGTGACAAAACACACACACACACATACACACACACACACACAGCCCTCACTGCAGCCTATTAGTGTCTCTGGTCAGGCTGCTGGAACTATCTCCACTCCTATTAAACTGTGTAAGTGTGTGTGTGTGTGTGCGGGGTGAGGGGGTACAGTGCGTGTGTGTGCATGTGTGTGCGTGTGTGGTTGCGACCTCAGTCCCTGTGTGTTTCATGACAGAACGAGTGGCGGGAGCCGTGGAACAATGTGAGCCCTTTGTTGTGACATACGTGTATGATTCTGTGACACGGCTGATGGCGAGCTCGCCGCACAGCGTGATTGGATGTCTTGACGCCCGTCGTTTCTTTGAACAGAATTCAGCCACTGTTTCCTCTGTAATAAACTATTTGTTTCTCTGCTCTGCAGGTTTTCAGACTAAAAAAAGCTCCTCAAGGCTGCAGAACCTGAGAATCTTTATGTTTTTAAGATGTTTCCACAGTAATCCAGTGATGGCTGTCTGTACATCCATGCTATATCAGAACTGTGATGTGGTACGTGTTACCTGTGGACAGGTGAACTCACCCCGTTAGCAGTGCTAACAGCCTGGTAGTAGATCCCATAACTCTTATGAGGCAGCAGAGGAGCGTTCCAGTACCCGCTGTAGGTCCTGTTATCACCTGCACACACACACAGGTAAAACGGGTAACCACAAGGCGCACTTCTGAGACTAACATACCAACTAACTAACCAACTAACAGTGTAACTAACTAACTAGCTAGCTAACTACCTAACTAACTAGCTAGCTAACTACCTAACTAACTAGCTAGCTAACAAACTAAGTAACAAAGTACAAGTGTAACCAACTAACATTGTAACTTACTAGCTAACTAGCGAACAAACGTTCTAAGTTGACATGTAACCAGCTAACATTGTAACTAAATAACTAGCTTACTAACTAACTAACAGTGTAGCTGTCTACGAAATATAATACTTTACTAACTAGCCAACTACCAAACTAACTAATAAACTAACAAACATATTAAGTAACTAACAAAGTGTAACCAACTTTAAAGTTAACTAACAGTGTAGCTGTCTAACTAAGTAACTAACTAGCATAGTAGCTGTCTGAAATACTAGCTAACAAACTAGCGAATTGACTAACATAGTAGAAGTCTCACTAACTAATGAATTAACTGACATAGCTGTCTGACTAACATACTAGTTAACTAGATAACTAACTAACTAGCTGCCTGTGTGAGTGACTGACCGATACAGAAGGGCATCGGCGCTCTCAGCTCGCTCATCGGCAGCTCTGCGCTGAAGTAGTACTGGGAGTTGAGCAACGTGGCGTTCTGGAAGTGAATGGGCACCGGATAACAGCGCAGGATCTCTGCAGTACCTCTGCGCTGCCTGCGGGGGCGCTCCTCCTCCACCACCACCTGGTACTTACTGCAGACAGACAGACAGACAGGATAAATCTGGTTTATTTCACCCCCGGGGTTATGTTGGTAGTTTAGAGTAAAGTTACAGAGCGATAAAGTAAGTCAATATCTGAGATGTGTGAATGTGGTGACATGGATGACATCATCTGAGATAACTGTTGTTGTGATTTGGCGCTATGTAAAGAAAACTGAGTTGAATCTCAGTGACATAACTAGCAGGCTGGAAACAAAATCCTCAGTTAAAGAAACTGCAAGAGAATTATTAGTTTTTATTATTAGGTAGATAACTCATGACCTCATGAGCCAGTTAGTTAGCTCAGTCAGTAAGCTAGTGTTAGCTAACTAGCATGTTACTCGGTTAATTATTTAACTTGTGTTCGTTTATTTGTGAACAGTGAAGGCTCTAATGACAGACACTGCCAGGTGCATTATGGGAAATGTAGGAGCCGAACTGTGCACAGTAACATTTGCACCATTCTGTTTTTAACTACTTTATGGACTTTTAAGCTTTGAGTTTGAGGGGCTGGAGACTATTGACTGGTTTTCTATTCACATACAACTCGACACATAAAAGTGTTCTTGCCTTCCTCTCACCCATCTGTTGGTTCATTATTCAGCTCCACAGAAAGGTCAGCTCTGCCTCTCCTCCGCTCCATCACTCTCTCCTTCATTTTTATTAACTCTCTCTCTCCATGTAGAGGCTGTGACTTTACAACAGTCTGACATTAAACTGATAATTCACACCATCCTGTCTGTGCAGGTATTAAACCCCATATATATGGACGAAGGACAGAAAACAAGTGGAAACAAAGAGTCTGAGATCTTAAGGAAAAATCAGCCTTTTGTTTGTCAACAGAAAATAATGCAAAATATATTTCAAGCAAAAACACCAGCTGTCGGTCTGTATGGCTGAGAGGAGGAGTTCTATGAAAACTACAGACTCTACGAAAACTATACGGACTCTAAGAAAACTCTGCGGACTCTACGAAAACTCTACGGACTCTACGAAAACTCTATGGAATCTATCAAAACTCTATGGAATCTATCAAGTCTAAGAAAACTCTACGGACTCTATGTAAACTGCGGACTCTATGAAAACTCTACGGACTCTATGAAAACTCTACAGACTCTATGTAAACTACGGACTCTACGAAAACTCTACGGACTCTATGAAAACTCTATGGAATCTATCAAAACTCTATGGAATCTATCAAGTCTAAGAAAACTCTACGGACTCTATGTAAACTGCGGACTCTATGAAAACTCTACGGACTCTATGTAAACGCTACAGACTCTATGTAAACTACGGACTCTACGAAAACTTTACAGACTCTATGTAAACTACGGACTCTACGAAAACTCTATGGACTCTATGAAAACTCTATGGAATCTATCAAAACTCTATGGAATCTATCAAGTCTAAGAAAACTCTACGGACTCTATGTAAACTGCAGACTCTATGAAAACTCTACAGACTCTAAGAAAACTCTACGGACTCTATGAAAACTCTACGGACTCTATGAAAATTCTACGGACTCTATGAAAACTCTATGGAATCTATCAAAACTATGGAATCTATCAAGTCTAAGAAAACTCTACGGACTCTATGTAAACTGCAGACTCTATGAAAACTCTACAGACTCTAAGAAAACTCTACGGACTCTATGAAAACTCTACGGACTCTATGAAAATTCTACGGACTCTATGAAAACTCTACGGACTCTACGAAGACTCCGACTCTACGAAAACTCTGCGGACTCTATGAAAACTCTATGGATTCTACGAAATCTCTACGTACTCTATGAAAACTCTACGGACCCTACGGACTGTACGAAAACTACGGACTCTACGAAAACTCTACGGACTCTATGAAAACTCCGACTCTACGAAAACTCTGCGGACTCTATGAAAACTCTATGGATTCTACGAAATCTCTACGTACTCTATAAAAACTCTACAGACTCTACGAAGACTCCGACTCTACAAAAACTCTGCAGACTCTATGAAAACTCTATGGACTCTACGAAGACTCTACTGAATACGAAAACTCTGCAGACTCTACGAAAACTCTGTGGAGTAAAATGAAGGCATATTAATACGTTTTTTAAAAAATTCTCTGTGATGTTAATACACAGCATTAATACTGTTAACATTCAGTCTCAGCCTGGGACTCAAACCATATTCTGATGCCCCAAAATATTTATTTTATATCATAAACGTACGACGGCTAGTCGACTAATGGCTTGAACTAACGACTGGGAAAATCTTTAGCTGAGGCAGTCCTAACGGAAACTCTATACACAGCCTCCTTTGCTTTACTGACTGCTGAACCTCTGCTGACTCGATTAAACTCAACCAACTACAGAAACTCTACTGACTGAATCTAATGACACCACCACCAGTTTTATGTTTGTTTTCCATCAGTGATTGTGTTTGTGGTCCACAGAAACACTGAGCTGCACCTGAACGCAACACAGTGACTTTCCACACAGTGTTTGTGTCCTTAGGGAGGCTGGAAACAATAGTTGTGTTTTTCACGAGGGATCCAGATTGAGGACAGAAGTCATATATCACAACACACACACATCGAGGGTGTGGACGGTGAAACTGCTGTATTGTCATATTTCCTGCTGGACAGGAAACTAAAGGAGGACAGGAAGATGCACACACAGTAACACACACTGCGGTATTGTTTAATCCCCACAGAAACGAACAGAAAAGATTCAATCATCTGTCTTCCACCGCCTTCTGCCTTTCTCTTTCTTTTCTTTCTGGTCCTTCTCTCTCCTCCCCCTCACTTCCCTCTCTCTGTCTCCCTTTATCTCTTTTTCTTCCTCTCTCGGTCTTTGACAGCCCGTCTCCAATCACATTTCTCCACGCTCACATCGCAGCACTTGTTGTTGTGTGTGTGACAGTAATCTGATTACAGCTGCAGGTCGCCCGCAGCAACACCTTTTGTCCTGCGAGCTGAGGCTCTTATAAACCAGAGTGTGTGTTGGCGTGTGCTGCACGCTGTGTGTTGGCGTGCCCGAGGGCCGACACTCACTCTGGTGTCAGAAGAAACAAAAGCAAAGTTAAATATAAACACACAAACATGAAATCGTATCTCAGAGCAGCATCTGTTCAATCTGATGGATTTCACATCAGCTATCATGTCAATTAACACACCGCCCGTCTCTCACACTCTCACTCTTTACATCTCCGGTCTTGTTCCTGCACAAAAAGAAAAACATAAATCTGGATTCGCTTGAAATGATCCATTTTCTTCTTTTCAGTGGTCCACAAACAGCGCGACCATCCAGCGTGTCTACATGTGTTTTATATAAGCGCTCTGTTCTCCCAGGCCACCTGAACATCCCACCCTCTGCCCTGTTTCTTTTTTCTTAACGTTAGTTTTCTTTTCGATCTCTCAAAAGTGACAGAACTCCCTCTGAAAGACTCTTGTATCATCAGGACTATCTGACCTGACCAACGTTTGGAGAGAAAAGCCGAATCAGTAAATCATTTTCTGTTATTCGTGGGAGCGAGGAGCCAACGGGAAGTCCGAGGAAGTCTCCAGTGAGCATGCTCTACGGGCTCAACAACTCACACGCCTGAATTATTGATGTTTCTGACATATTCCATCACAGGAACGAGCCGGGCGCCATTTCACAACGTTCTCCTGGAAAACATCAAATCACCTGTGGATGGTGGAGAACAGAACTGCACAGTTTGATTAACAGCAGCATCATTTCCATCCTCCTATTTACAGGTTTAAACCTGTATTTATATTATTTAGAGTTAATAAAGTTCACTACAGCTGCCTGTTAGTTAACGGGGAAGGTCACTGTCATATGGATGTATATTAAAGGACTTTATTTTAATTTTAAGTATAAATGTGCAGAAATTCATGTCTATGTACACGCTTCTTTAAAGTGCGAGCTGGGATGAACCCACAGCGCAGCAAAGCTTTAGTCAGTGTAGGAAATAAAAAGAGCTCATCGAGTAAACAGAGTAAAAACGAAGCCATTTAGCTGTATGATTTACTTTATCTTTTAAAGCATGGTAGGTGGACTCAGACCTGCTCCCCCGTTGAGAGATGGTCTCTCCACACCGGTGTAAATGGCTTCGTTCCTCCTTCAGACCAGAACATGAACATTGTCGGAACAACAGCCAGGAGCTCTAAAGAACCTGAATCATGGTGACCCCGCAGAGGTTAATGTTTCCCCACCAGTCCGTCAGAACTGAAGGTGGAGGACAAAACATCTTCTGGTGTCTTCGACGAGTCCAGCGGCCCCCCTTTTTAACCTTCCTGGATAGAACGCCGTGGCGCTCGCTGACACGTGGCAGTTTAACTCTTCTCTGCAGCATAAATAAGATCCAGTTCTGGTGGACACGTTTACGTCCTCCCGGTTTGGACCCCGAGGATCTGACTTTGTGTTTATGAGTGTAGAAACTCCATTAGCCCTGCTGACACACACATTCTGTATATTTATTTGTCGGTATTCGCAGGTTCCTTCAGACGTCTGCACACGCAGCAGGACTCTGGGTGTTAGCTTGACAAATAAATTGTGTGCTCCCTGAGAGCTCGTTCCACCACATGAAAGCTCTTATTGTTCTAAACTGTCATTAATAAATAGAGACGAACTGAAGCGTGTGCGTTTCCTGTCACACACAAAAGGCAGTGCTCTGCGTGTGTGTGTGCGTGATTGACACATTAGCTGTTAATCCCTTGTTAATCCTCGGTGTTAGCGGCAGGCTCTGATTAGCCCCGCCTGCTGATCGTTAATTAACCAAATCCCTCGTTACTGCCGACGACGGAGAGCAGACAGCTGTTGACATGACGACTGTTACCGCGGATACTGCCTCCCTCTGGGTGCGTGTGTGTGTCAGCTGTAAAAAGTTTGTGCTAGCAGTTGTTTTAATTATCTGCATTTAAAGTTTAGAATATAGATTTGAAGATGTCAGGATTTAGTGCATCCTTCTGTGTCAGTCTGGGTTTTCCTGCCTTTTAACACAACAACAACACTTTTAGTGTGAATAAGTAAAAGAAAAAGAAGATCCAGAGTTAAACTGCAGGCTCCTGAATTCTTCATTACAAAATCTGGAAACACTTGAACGTTTCATCTCTTTCATATTGTGTGAAAAACCTCTGATTTAATAATGAAATGACAAAACTACGTCGTTCTGCTGCCACTCCTTCCAGTGGAACAAATTACAAAAACCCCGGTTCCTTTGTTGTCTCTGTCTCACCTAATTTGCATATTTGCACTTCCATCTTATCGTATCTTCTCCATACAAACTCTTCCCTGTAGTAGCACTTTGCGTCCTGACCTCCCTCTCACCTCACACAAACTGTACACAGACTGAGCTTTGTTTGGTTTTGCTTTTCGTTCTTTGTGTTTTTAAAGATGTAACGTGACATGTTGACCTGCTCGCCCTGATCTTGGCCAGGTTGCCGTTACAAATGAGAATCCGTTCTCAGTCGGTATCTTATATAAAGGTGAAATAAAAAGACGAATTTCCTTTTCTCCTACGCACCCAGCTCTTTCCTCTACTTTCATTTGTTTGAATACAAGCTTGTCTTCTTTAGCGTGTACGGCGTGCGGCCACCTCCTGTAAGCACTTTTAGTGTCCCTGAGGCCTTTTCCTGGTAAAGGAAAGAAATATTCTGCAGAAGATGAAGCCTCGTTTTAAAGTGTTTTAGTTCCAGTTTCTCCTTCAAAGAGCTTCATGTCACATTTTAATGTTTAACGCTTGAGTCATGAAACCTTCATGAAGCTGAAGGTTGATGCTGTGAGTGTTTGTGTGTGTCTTACCTGACTGGAGCTCCTCGGCTCTGAGCTGGTTTCAGCAGGACCGTGACCGAGGAGTCCGTCTGATTGAGAGGAGACTCCTGATCGTACGCCGGCATCAGAGGAGCTGAGGAGGAGGACAGAGTCCGTGTTACAGCATGTTCAAACACAAAGAAACGCACTGACGTTTCGTCCCTCATCTTCTTCGGTTCTGACTGACTGGCAGGGAGTCCCAGCTATTTAACCTCTGTGGGTACAGGTCCACCCCAAAGACCACACACCCGGACACAGTGCGGAGAGACCATCTGTCAACATTGGAGGAGGTCTGAGACACCACTTATCCTCCACCTACTATGCTGTCCTTTCATCACTTCCCCAACAACACTAACAAGTTTGATCATTATTCCAAACTGTTGCAAAGCACTGCGTTACGAAGAGACACTGAAAAATGGTTTGGGTTAAAATGACTGCTTTGTTAAGGTTAGTGATCCGGATCTGGATCAGGGTCAGGAATAGGATTGGGATTAGGATCCAGTTTATAATCGGGGCTGTGACCAGGATTGGGATTAGGATTAGGATCAGGGAAAAGGCACCCTTACGTTGGACTGAGTTGTTTGACTTTCCAATAAGAAACATTAATAACAGTCAGAAACAGAGGCTGCGCATTTGTTAGGGGCCCCCGGGACTGGTAGGGCCCATTGGTAGACCTTTCAGGACTGAGGTAACCAATGATGTGGCTTGGACGCCGTAGAGATCTAGTTTTACGCCTTTGAAATTAACACTCCTGTGACACTCACCTGAGATCTTGGTGGTGAACTGGGTGATGACCGGGGGTCCAAAGCCTTTAACTGTTGACGCTCTTATTGTAAAGGAGTAGGTGGAACCTGGGTAGAGTCCGGTGAACACATGGCTTGTCTCATTGGCCGGTTTGAACACCTTGCCGCTCTGATTGGACAGGTCAAACTCTGTGTCGAAGGAGCTCAGGGCTTTGTAGGAGATCTGTGGAGAACGACGTTAATATCTGGCTGCTTCACAGGGGATTGTGGGTAATGGAGTCTATCTTTGCCTGAATTCTTTCCTTCGTTGTTGTTTGCTTTCTTATTTTCAAAGTGTTTGTGTCAGTACTTACAAACCAAAATAAAAAGCTCACCTCGTACTGCCGGATGAGTCCGTAGGTCTGCAGCGGTTCTCTCCAGCTCAGACTGATCTGCTGCTCGTAGCTGCTGCCGAGGATTGATTCCACCGGGACGGCTCCGGGAACTGAAACAGAAAGATTTACAAACTTCATCTACCTCCAGGTTTGACAACACTTTAAAGTCTCCTGTTCAGCAGGTACACAACATGAGACCTACCGTCCTCGTCCGTCAGCACCAGCAGCTCCTCGCTCTCCTTGCGTCCCTCAGGGTTACTCAGGACGAGTCTCAGGCTGACGTTGGTGAACGGTGGAAGGTTACGTACGACGTGCTGCGACACGGTGCTCATAGTGTCGTAGACCACCTCCTCCTTCACCGGCTCCCTGCAGGAGAGACAGGGGGAGGTGGGATGGGTTTATTTACCGGGTGGCGCCCACTCTTTTCACCTGACAACTCTGTCTGAGTGGCCCCTCCCCATGTTTACCTGCTGGCTTGTCGGCCCTCCATCTGTGATGGCCCAATTTCTTTAATTTAATATATAAATGATATTTGTAATGTTCGCTTTTATGCAGATGACACAGTGTTGTACACGGCAACTCTTCTCTAGCACAGGTTTTGCAGATTTCCTTCATAGATCTTTGTTGGTTTCAAATTAAAATAAAACTAAGTATCTGGGAACAAATTCTTTTAAGTCTACCTCAGTGGAAAATTCAGTTTTAGAATGTGTTTATTCATATAAATGTGTTGGTATCTGGTTAGTTAGTAAATCCTCTTTTAAGACCTGAGTAAGTAAAAAAATTAAAAATCAGATTTTTTTTTTTTACAGAAATAAAACATGCTTATGATCTAAACATAGACATGACATTGTTCAGGCCACTTTCATGTCGGTGTTAAAGTAGGTGATATTATAAGGAAGTTTTTCCTTGCCTGTGTCACCTAGTGCTGCTCTTTGTGGGAATTGTTGGGCTTCTATAAATAACTTCAGAGTACGGTCTAGACCTGCTCTTTATGAAAAGCGCTGTGAGATAACTGTTGTTTGTACTTGCCTATTCTGAACGTGTTTAACTTTCTTTAAAAAAGATTGTTCGTCTAGTTGTAAGTTTACACTCTGTTTTTGTACCTGTAATCCAGGGCATCTCTGTAAATGAGCCCGTGGTCTCAGACAGGATAAATAAAGAATTAAAAACTCCCTAAGTATGGCGGGTGGCTTCTCCCTGTGTTTACCTGCTGAGGGCCCCTGCAGGTCTGTAGCGGTACTGTACAGTCAGGTTGTAGCTGTAGCAGCGGGTCACGTTGTATCCAAACGGTTCCCATCGTACCGTCACCTGTTTGGACTGAATGTCGATGACCTCGAGACGCCGCGGGCCGTGCATCGGATCTGACAGACAGGAACACAAAGAGGAACACAAGATTAGGTCTCACATCAGTCTCTCTTATGACTCTATATGTAGAGTCAATGTAGAGGAAACAAGGCCTTAAAAGACAGAGACCGCTCAAAAGAAGGTTTGTGATTGAACCCATCTTCCTATTTCTGGTCCAGATCCACTAAATATTTTCTCTCATCACTTATTTAAACTGAAAACAGGCTGAACCTCCTGATACAGATCCTGTCAGCAGCTCAGTCACGCTCCGCTGACATTCGGCTGCCTCTCAGCCAATCAGCAGGCGGTCTGAGCTGAACAGGTAACCCTCAGCATCTGTTCTGATCTCCTCCATGCAGACCAAAGTGCTATCAGCGGTGTTTAGTCAACACGCTGAATCCCACAACATGACACTCACCTGCTAGACCGGCGACATGAGACCAGATAAAGACCTGATCACTGAAAGGGTTTCAGGCACCAAACGTCAAGTCATCGCCTCTTACCTTTTACAGGAAGCGTTCGTATAAACAGCAAAAAGACATGCGGTCGTGGCAATAAAAGACTTTAGGCCCAGGGCGCAAATTTAAAGGTATGTTCATAAAAATCTCTAAAATGGAGCCATCATTTATTTACATCATCATAATGTTATCCAACAACTTTCAGACCAGAGACATCCGTCCTTTAGATCCTGGTAAGGGTGCGTCTCATTGGTCGGTGGCGGCAGATCTCCTTTGACATCCCTCAGCGTAAAACCGCTCTTCATCGCGATGGCGAGGAAAACCACCACAAAGCCTCATTTATTTGGGTTCAGAAAGTAGAGACCTGATCCAGAGGGGACCCAAGCACAGTCAGACCTGCTCCGAACAGACCAGGACTATTAGACCAGATCCAGACAGTCTGACTCACATCTCCATCATCTAAACAATTACTTCCCCACAACTTAATAAAGTGACGTCATCAGTGCCACATGTACTCTTGCTAACCTGACAGCAGAGCGCTACACGTCCAACCACGACGCCAAGGGGTGTTGGCTAAGCGTCCATTTGTGGCGAGCTGGGACTGAGAAGGTGTTGAACAGGAGGACGCCAACATGGCCCCCTGCCTCCTTCCTGTTTCCTGCAGGGAATTTAACCAAAAGCTGAAGAAACCAGCTCCAACTGAACAGAGAGGGGAAGGGGAGGCGGGGGGGAGATTAAAGGAAGCTTCGAACTGAGCGCGCTCACACGCACACACACACACACGCACACTCTGTCTTTGTAGTGGCCAATCTAAGTGCTGTATTTCAAGATGACAGACAGCGATCCACTCAGAGAGAGAATGATAGATGAGAGCAGGAGAGAGCAATTTCTCCTGACAAAACCTCACTGAGGCTGTGTGAGAGTGTGCACGACTGTGTGAGAGTGTGCACGAGTGTGTGTGTGTGTTTTCAGGTGTTTCTCTGCAGCCAATGAACAATATGTTTCCTGTTCTTTGTCGTCTTTCATCCGTGTGTGTGTGGTCGATTGTGGCCGTGCAGAAAACTTCTGTCTTCCTGTTATTGAGCCTCACACACACACACGTGCGCACACACACACACACACACGCACACACACTGCAGGCTTTCAGCAGGACACAATAGAGGCACTTGTGAGTTTCTCCACCTCGATTGTGCGATGAAAGAGAGACGTGGAAGCTAAATGGAGCTCTACAGGGAACACACACACACACACACAGACATCGCCGCGGCAACAATGGGGGTCGGGGGTCAAGGGGAGGAGGGGTGGAGGTGGATCCTATTACCCATAATCCCCGAGGGGAGAGTGAACGCTATCACATAAAATCCTACCATTCCCGGCTGACTGTGTGTGTGTGTGTGTGTGTGCGCGCGGTCGTCATGGTTCCATCCCATAATTTTTGGGCTGACATTTAAATCAGACACAGAAACAGAGCGGCTGCTTCCCCACCAAACGTTACAGAACTACAACCACAACCTTCAGAACTACACAAGGACAACTTCCTGTTTGGAGGGATGAAGGTGAGGATGAGGAGGAGGAGCTACAGATGGAGTTAAAAACTGCCTGAAAGTGACTGACGTGGGGAAGGGGGACAGCCAGGACCCCGAAGCCTGTCAGAACCAGGACCTACCTGTCCTCTGTCTCTACCTGTCCCCTGTGTTTCTATCTGTCCCCTGTGTCTCTACCTGTCCTCTGTCTCTACCTGTCCTCTGTGTCTCTACCTGTCCTATGTCTCTACCTGTCCTCTGAGTCTCTGCCTGTCCTCTGTGTCTCTACCTGTCCTATGTCTCTGCCTGTCCTCTGTCTCTACCTGTCCTATGTCTCTACCTGTCCCCTGAGTCTCTACCTGTCCTCTGTGTCTCTATCTGTCCTCTGAGTCTCTGCCTGTCCTCTGTGTCTCTACCTGTCCTATGTCTCTACCTGTCCTCTGAGCCTCTGCCTGTCCTCTGTGTCTCTATCTGTCCCCTGTGTCTCTACCTGTCCCCTGTGTCTCTGCCTGTCCTCTGAGTCTATGCCTGTCCTATGTCTCTACCTGTCCTCTGAGTCTCTGCCTGTCCTCTGTGTCTCTACCTGTCCTCTGTGTCTCTGCCTGTCCTCTGTGTCTCTACCTGTCCCCTGAGTCTCTACCTGTCCTCTGTGTCTCTATCTGTCCCCTGAGTCTCTGCCTGTCCTCTGTCTCTACCTGTCCTATGTCTCTACCTGTCCTCTGAGCCTCTGCCTGTCCTCTGTGTCTCTATCTGTCCCCTGAGTCTCTGCCTGTCCTCTGTCTCTACCTGTCCTATGTCTCTACCTGTCCTCTGAGTCTCTGCCTGTCCTCTGAGTCTCTGCCTGTCCTCTGTGTCTCTACCTGTCCCCTGTGTCTCTGCCTGTCCTCTGAGTCTCTACCTGTCCTCTGAGTCTCTGCCTGTCCTCTGAGTCTCTGCCTGTCCTCTGTGTCTCTACCTGTCCCCTGTGTCTCTGCCTGTCCTCTGTGTCTCTACCTGTCCCCTGTGTCTCTGCCTGTCCTCTGTGTCTCTACCTGTCCTATGTCTCTACCTGTCCTCTGAGTCTCTGCCTGTCCTCTGTGTCTCTACCTGTCCTATGTCTCTGCCTGTCCTCTGAGTCTCTGCCTGTCCTCTGTGTCTCTACCTGTCCTATGTCTCTACCTGTCCTCTGAGTCTCTGCCTGTCCTCTGTGTCTCTACCTGTCCTATGTCTCTACCTGTCCTCTGTGTCTCTACCTGTCCCCTGAGTCTCTACCTGTCCTCTGTGTCTCTATCTGTCCTCTGAGTCTCTGCCTGTCCTATGTCTCTGCCTGTCCTCTGAGTCTCTGCCTGTCCTCTGTGTCTCTATCTGTCCTCTGAGTCTCTGCCTGTCCTATGTCTCTGCCTGTCCTCTGAGTCTCTGCCTGTCCTCTGTGTCTCTGCCTGTCCTCTGAGTCTCTGCCTGTCCTCTGAGTCTAAATCAGGTCCTGGTGGGTCAGGGTTCTGTGCTGGTCTGTCTGGGTTTCCCTGGTTTAACTGATCTCCTTTCTGTGGAAGGGTTCTGATTGCTTGGTCCTGTTTGTCAGACTCACCCCTTCCCCCTCTGACCTTTTCAGCGAACACGACCCTGACTGATCGAAACAGATTTCCAACATGACTTCTCCATTCACCCTGCTGACACACACACACTCTCGTGCACACTTTCTCGTGCACACGCGCCCAGCTGCTCGCCTCTTGTTCTCGCTGAAAGCAGGATATTTCAACCTTTTTACATTTTGCCATTGATTTAATGAGCCCTCTCCCTCTCTCTCCCCCTCAGTGTCTGTCGGTGTCTCTCGCCCGTCTCTCTCCACCTCATTAGTGTCGTATTTAGAGAAACGTTCTCATCCGGTTTTCACGCTCGCTCGCTCTCTTCCCACCACACTTACCACGCTGCTCTCTCTCTGTAAAGCAGTTCCTTTTACTTGTTCCAGTTCTAGATGTACGAAGATTAAATGACTAAGAGAACTTTAAAATCCTGCAGTGTCTCAGTCGATCAGCGCTAACGAACCTGCTAATAACTGCAGCATCCTGCGGCAGCTGAACAGTGACAGCAGAGACCACTTCCTGTTAGAGTCCAGTCCAAGGACCTGTGTTCTCTGTTCCACTGAAGAAATAACCCTTTGCTCCAATGTAAAGTAGTGAGTGTAAAGCTCATATAACAGTGTAAAGTAGTGAGTGTAAAGCTGGTATAACAGTGTAAAGTAGTGAGCGTGCAGCTCGTATAACAGTGTAAAGTAGTGAGCGTGCAGCTCGTATAACAGTGTAAAGTAGTGAGCGTGCAGCTTGTATAACAGTGTAAAGTGTAAAGTAGTGAGCGTGCAGCTCATATAACAGTGTAAAGTAGTGAGCGTGCAGCTTGTATAACAGTGTAAAGTAGTGAGCGTGCAGCTCATATAACAGTGTAAAGTAGTGAGCATGTAGCTCGTATAACAGTTTAAAGTAGTGAGTGTGCGTATAACAGTGTAAAGTAGTGAGCGTGCAGCTCGTATAACAGTGCAAAGTAGTGAGCGTGCAGCTTGTATAACAGTGCAAAGTAGTGAGCGTGCAGCTCGTATAACAGTGTAAAGTAGTGAGCGTGCAGCTCGTATAACAGTGTAAAGTAGTGAGCGTACAGCTTGTATAACAGTTTAAAGTAGTGAGTGTGCGTATAACAGTGTAAAGTAGTGGGAGTGCTATTTGTATAACAGTGCAAAGTAGTGAGCGTGCAGCTCGTATAACAGTGTAAAGTAGTGAGCGTGCAGTTTGTATAACAGTGTAAAGTAGTGAGTGTGCAGCTTGTATAACAGTGTAAAGTTGTGAGTGTGCAGCTTGTATAACAGTGTAAAGTAGTGAGCGTACAGCTCGTATAACAGTGTAAAGTAGTGAGCGTGCAGCTCGTATAACAGTGTAAAGTAGTGAGCGTGCAGCTCGTATAACAGTGTAAAGTAGTGAGTGTGCAGCTTGTATAACAGTGTAAAGTAGTGAGTGTGCAGCTTGTATAACAGTGTAAAGTAGTGAGCGTGCAGTTTGTATAGCAGTGTAAAGTAGTGAGTGTGCAGCTTGTATAACAGTGTAAAGTTGTGAGTGTGCAGCTTGTATAACAGTGTAAAGTAGTGAGCGTACAGCTCGTATAACAGTGTAAAGTAGTGAGCGTGCAGCTCGTATAACAGTGTAAAGTAGTGAGCGTGCAGCTCGTATAACAGTGTAAAGTAGTGAGCGTGCAGTTTGTATAACAGTGTAAAGTAGTGAGTGTGCAGCTTGTATAACAGTGTAAAGTAGTGAGTGTGCAGCTTGTATAACAGTGTAAAGTTGTGAGTGTGCAGCTTGTATAACAGTGTAAAGTAGTGAGCGTGCAGCTCGTATAACAGTGTAAAGTAGTGGCGTGCAGCTCGTTATAACAGTGTAAAGTAGTGAGCGTGCAGCTCGTATAACAGTGTAAAGTAGTGAGCGTGCAGCTCGTATAACAGTGTACAGTAGTGAGCGTACAGCTCGTATAACAGTGTACAGTAGTGAGCGTACAGCCTGTATAACAGTGTAAAGTTGTGAGTGTGCAGCTTGTATAACAGTGTAAAGTAGTGAGTGTGCAGCTTGTATAACAGTGTAAAGTAGTGAGCGTGCAGTTTGTATAGCAGTGTAAAGTAGTGAGTGTGCAGCTTGTATAACAGTGTAAAGTTGTGAGTGTGCAGCTTGTATAACAGTGTAAAGTAGTGAGCGTGCAGCTCGTATAACAGTGTAAAGTAGTGAGCGTGCAGTTTGTATAGCAGTGTAAAGTAGTGAGTGTGCAGCTTGTATAACAGTGTAAAGTTGTGAGTGTGCAGCTTGTATAACAGTGTAAAGTAGTGAGCGTGCAGTTTGTATAGCAGTGTAAAGTAGTGAGTGTGCAGCTTGTATAACAGTGTAAAGTTGTGAGTGTGCAGCTTGTATAACAGTGTAAAGTAGTGAGCGTACAGCTTCGTATAACAGTGTAAAGTAGTGAGCGTGCAGCTCGTATAACAGTGTACAGTAGTGAGCGTACAGCTCGTATAACAGTGTACAGTAGTGAGCGTGCAGCTCGTATAACAGTGTAAAGTAGTGAGTGTGCAGCTTGTATAACAGTGTAAAGTAGTGAGCGTGCAGCTCGTATAACAGTGTAAAGTAGTGAGCGTACAGCTTGTATAACAGTGTAAAGGTGTGAGGGTGCGTATAACAGTGTAAAGTAGTGAGTGTGCAGCTTGTATAACAGTGTAAAGTAGTGAGCGTGCAGCTCGTATAACAGTGTAAAGTAGTGAGCGTACAGCTTGTATAACAGTGCAAAGTAGTGAGCGTGCAGCTCGTATAACAGTGTAAAGTAGTGAGCGTACAGCTCGTATAACAGTGTAAAGTAGTGAGCGTACAGCTTGTATAACAGTGTAAAGGTGTGAGGGTGCGTATAACAGTGTAAAGTAGTGAGTGTGCAGCTTGTATAACAGTGTAAAGTAGTGAGCGTGCAGCTCGTATAACAGTGTAAAGTAGTGAGCGTGCAGCTTGTATAACTGTAAAGTTGTGAGGGTGCGTATAACAGTGTAAAGTAGTGAGCGTGCAGCTCGTATAACAGTGTAAAGTAGTGAGCGTGCAGCTCGTATAACAGTGTAAAGTAGTGAGCGTGCAGCTCGTATAACAGTGTAAAGTAGTGAACGTGCAGCTCGTATAACAGTGTAAATCTGCTGTCCCCTCAAAATAACACATCACACAGCCATTAATGTCTAAACTGCTGGCAACAAAAGTGAGGACACCCCTAAGTGGAAATGTCCACATTATCAAAGTATCAAAGGTATCAAAGTATCAACATTTTGTGGGGCGTCCAGGTTTACCTCAACCAAACCAAACTGTGACGAAGTGAACCACAAGTTTAAAGTCATGTGACTTAGGTAACATAGGCCCGGTCGCCTGTCGCTGGACTGGAACAGGAGATGCTCACGTGTTGTTTGGGAGGTATGGATCGTATTTTAGGTTGGAGGACGTGTTGCTGTAAACACCTGACTGTGTAGCTCATAAATTAGTTTGTTCTAGTGTTCAGTCATGGTTCGGTTCTCACCAGCAGACAGAGTATCTGCGGGGTTCTTCAGGGTTCGGTTATAGCGGCATTAATTTAAATGTGTAAAACTAATTGATCCAGAAAAGGCTCATTGATTATGAGTTGACTTCCTGTGGTGGTGGTGGGGGGGGGGGGGTCAGATTAAGGGTCCAGTGTTTCTGTGGATTCTGGGTTGTTTTCAGGCCAGCGGGAGTTTATTGGGGGGGCAGGGCCTGCTAGAGGCTGCTGGGAGCTGATAACAGACAAACACACCGCTGAGGATGAAGAAGAATACATCACAGAGAGGAGAGAGTTGCATGTCTGAAGGTGACTTTAGGATGAAGAGGAGGAGGAGGAGGAGGAGGGGTTTAATTTTTCATTTCCAGGAGATCACCAGATTTAATATGAGAGAGAGAGGGAGGAGGAGGTGAGAGAGGGATGAAGAGGAGGAGAGATGAGAATCAGTGATGCATGATTCATGTCTGCTGACCAGAACAGAACCAGGACCCAGAGTCCCTGTCAGCCTATCATAGTATCCTGGTACCAGTACTGCGTATCAGTACTCGCATCAATCCTTCATTTGAGTGTGAAGACTGTTATTAAAATATTCAGTTTCATTCTGTATTAAATCTGTTTTATTCTCTTTCAGCTGCTTTAGCTTCAGTTTTATTTGGTTATTAATTTATTTTTAGATTTGACTCTTCTAAATCTTTTCTTCTGTCTCTTCGTGTCGTTTCTTTTCTGTCTCGTGTGAAACTCTGAGATAAACGATTCAGCGTGCACACAGGAACCCGTCTGACGCTCCATCAGACCGGTTCCTGTCTGTGGGGAAGGGGGGACGGGTTTAATCTCTAAGTGGGTCATGCCCCCCCCTCACTACTAACTAACTGTTAGTATGGATGCTCAGACATCTATCTCACTGTTAAACCAAGCGGGGTCTCAGGAGGTCCTGCAGCTCCTCTGGTTCCTCTCGGACTGAGTCTGGACTCTGAGACAGAACCCTGCAGACAGACTGACGGCCCAGAGACAGAAAAAGAATAAAAGTCCAGAAACAGACGTACTGAAAGTCTCAGAGAGGCTGGGCCGAGCAGAGCGTGAACATCTGAGGTGAAAAGAGACGCAGGCAGGACGACGGTCAAATATTCATATCATGCTTTCTGAAAGCCTCGACAAACACCAGCCACACTTTAATGGATGTTAACAGAGACCAAAGCTCAGCTCTCTGTGTCGCTGCTGCAAAGGTCATCTTCTTCTGAAGCAGCTGAGCTTCCTAAAGCAACATTCAGACCAAGTTTGTGACTCTCAGTTTACTTTAAATGGGTTTTGAAAGCAGGTTTGCTGGTTTAGTTTTAGTCTTCGGGACTCTGCGCCACGACGCCAGGCGAGGGCCGGGGACTGACACTGGCACCGCTGAGACCCTGGAAGATAGATTTTATATCCACCCAAAACAGCAGGCTTCTGTCAGACATTTAGTCTGTTAGGATACAGTTCAGTTAGTTATCGCTTCATTCGTAAAGCCTCGTTTTCATTTTGTTTCAGTTAATAAAAACGTTTTTCCTTAGTTAGTTTTTTTCATTAACCCTGATGTTCCTTTAAAGGGCCGTCAGTCTGTCTTATCATAATAAACTAAACTGATCATCACACTTTCCCACATAATCACCTGTAACGTCCTCGACAGAAACCTGATTATTAATGTTTTTTTTTATTATTTGGAAAACGAAAAACTTTTATTTCGCTGGTTTCTCTGACTTATTTAGAAATGAGCGGGATTTTATTTTGAAGGGCTCCTTATGTGTTTTTTAAAATAATGAATAAAATAAAATGTTAGCCGCTACGAGTCTTCTGTTTGTTTCTCCTGATCATTGATTTCATTTACTATTATTAATTAGTCTTCAGACAAGCTAACGATGCTAACAGGAACTAGCCTCCTGACACCTTCAGGTGACCGGCCCGTTGAGAGTCATCCCTAACAGGACGGTCAGGCAGCTCCTTTGTTGCCTGAGAGACAGAATCCGGGTCAGAGAAAGACGCTGTCTCTATCACGTCACGTCTGAAGAGACGCTGAAGCGGAATATTAAATGCTGAAACATGAAGGCGCTCACAGCGACTTCCTGTTTATCTGCCACCACGCTGAGTCGCCTCACCGAGCTCTAAGTCCTAAAGCTTGTATGATGGACACGCTGATGCATTATTAAACACACTCAGACAAACAGAGGCTGCTTTATAATTTATTGGCGGTAAAATGAATAAATAACGTGAGCTGAAGAGAGACGAGCGAACACGCCGAGCTCTGCCGGCTGTCACTCACTTTCCTGCTGTCGATCCCGGAGGAGCGTTTGTTCTAATCTGCTGACAGTCCCAGAGGGGCGGGGGTTACAACAAAGCAACAATCACACTGACGGGCTGTTTGTGTTTTCTAACTTCCTCAAGGACCCCGAGACCTTTTTCAAGGAACCCCTGATTCTCGTCCAAACCCTGAAGGACGACATCAAGCTCCACACAGAGCCATAAAACCTCTTCAAGCACCACTAGAACCGCATCAAGGACCACCAGAACCCCATCAAGGACCTACAGAATACCATCAGGGACCACCAGAACCTCATCAAACACCTATAAAACCCCATCAGGGACCACCAGAACCTCATCAAACACCTATAAAACCCCATCAGGGACCACCAGAACTTCATCAAACACCTATAAAACCCCATCAGGGACCACCAGAACTTCATCAAACACCTATAAAATCCCATCAGGGACCACCAGAACTTCATCAAACACCTATAAAACCCCATCAGGGACCACCAGAACTTCATCAAACACCTATAAAACCCCATCAGGGACCACCAGAACTTCATCAAACACCTATAAAATCCCATCAGGGACCACCAGAACCTCATCAAACACCTATAAAACCCCATCAGAGACCACCAGAACCTCATCAAACACCTATAAAACCCCATCAGGGACCACCAGAACTTCATCAAACACCTATAAAACCCCATCAGGGACCACCAGAACTTCATCAAACACCTATAAAACCCCATCAGGGACCACCAGAACCTCATCAAACACCTATAAAACCCCATCAGAGACCACCAGAACTTCATCAAACACCTATAAAACCCCATCAGAGACCACCAGAACTTCATCAAACACCTATAAAACCCCATCAGGGACCACCAGAACTTCATCAAACACCTATAAAACCCCATCAGAGACCACCAGAACTTCATCAAACACCTATAAAACCCCATCAGGGACCACCAGAACTTCATCAAACACCTATAAAACCCCATCAGGGACCACCAGAACTTCATCAAACACCTATAAAACCCCATCAGAGACCACCAGAACTTCATCAAACACCTATAAAACCCCATCAGGGACCACCAGAACTTCATCAAACACCTATAAAACCCCATCAGGGACCACCAGAACTTCATCAAACACCTATAAAACCCCATCAGGGACCACCAGAACTTCATCAAACACCTTTAAAACCCCATCAGGGACCACCAGAACCTCATCAACCATCTTTAGGAGTCGGCTGTGGCTCAGGAGGTAGAGCAGGTTGGCCGTTAATCAAAAGGCCGGCTCCCCCAGGCTACGTGTCGAAGTGTCCTTGGGCAAGACACTGAACCCCCTGGCTGTTCCGCCAGTGTATGAATGTGTGTGAAGGTTAGTTTCTGTTCGAGCACTTAGGCTCAGTGTCTGAATGGTGAATGCAGAAGTAGTGTAAAAGCGTTTTGAGTGCTCGAAAAGACTAAAAAGACGCTACACAAATACACATTTACTTTAAAACCCACCACCAGAACCTCATCAAATCACAAAGTGTCGTACTGTCTAACATCTCATGCAGTGTCCGTCAGGTAGAACAGATGCTGCATTAACGTGTCTTATATAAAACTATTCATGCGTTCCCTTATCGAGGTGAGATAAATGTTAACACCTTTTAAAACATGTTTGTAGATGCTCCGAGTGAAGCAGAAAGCCTCAGCGCTGTCCTCAGTGTTTGTAGAACCTCGCTGAGGCCTAACAACACAATGCTCGCAGACAGACAGGTATTCATGTCGGTCAGCTGCAGGACGTGTTTATGAGAACATACCAGAGGCGGGTCACCACCCCGAGAGCTGCCGCCGTCTGTCATGCAGCGGCAGGTCTGAGCGGCGGACATGCTGAAACCTGACACAGTTATTTCCTCTCCTCAAAGAATCTGCCGTCTGCAGCAGAACGTCATTATACAGGAATACAAGATCCTGTATCCGGTTACATGTTACAGCCCGTCGCTCGGTGTGAGACGGAGACGCTTCAGGTCAGAGATCTTCGAACCACAATCGTCTCTGCCTGTAAAACTGCTTGGTTCGATCTATAGGCATGGATGTAAAACAGAGTGTTGTTGAAGCAGAAAGATTAATAACATGACAAGGAACATTAAAGGAGTGAAGGTTCACGTTTTAAATTCTATCCACACGCTGATCTTTACTTACTTTATTATTTAGAAAATGTAGTTTCTGATTAAATGTTTTGTTTTTGTGCTGCGTTGTTAAAAACCACCTCTACAGTATAGTTTCATATCAGAACTCTATGAAGAGCGTCTGAAATACGACGAGAGAAAAACGTTACAGGCGTCTTGATCATCAATAATAAATCAATAAATTAAATTTAAACACACACAGCCGACAGAGAGGCAGAAGCTGCATTTCTGCACCTGTGTAATTAGCGCGCTAATTGCTAATCACATGCTGTATGTCGTTGGTTGGCAGCCACAGGGCGCACGCACGCACACGCACACGCACACACACACACACTGCTGCAGGGGTGTGTAGGTGTGTGTGTTCACTCAGGAGATGGATGAGGTAAACAGCTAGCATGCTATGCTGATGTGTACACTGTAGCCATTAAGAGCTAATGAGTGCGGCGCTAACGAAGCCTAGCCTGGCTCACTGCCTTAATGACCTCACCGTTAACCATTAGCCACCTGATGAGATCGGTGCTAACGCAGCCTAGCTCTGCACGCTACGCTAATGACTCCAACATTAACCTCCTAATGAGCTCAGTGTGAGTGTAGCCTAGCAGTTAGCCGCTAGCTGCTAGCAGTCATTACATAAACAGGGACTTTACAACATGAAACTGACAGTCACCATCAGCTGGACGCAGGTTTGGATCACGTGACCTGACTCACCCGCACACTTGGTTCTGGCTCGGAGCGGAGGTCCAGGGTTTCCTGTGCCTCCATCCAGGGGCCTGGTGAGCAGCACACTGATCTCGTACTCGGTGTCGGGGTCCAGGTGTCCGATCTTATGGGTGGGCTTGTCGACGGGCGTGGTGTCGATCAACATGCCCGACATGGTGCGGTACTCCACCTCAAAAACAGATGATGTGTTATTTACATGTTAAACAGCGTTCTGTAGACTGGGTGATCCACCTAAGGGACCACTTAGAACCCATTTCAGACCCCTGAAACCTCATCAAGGACTTAAGTGATCTCCAGAACATTATCACGGACTATTTGAGCCCCATTACAGATCAGTAGAACCTCATCAAGGACCACTTAAACTTAAGGAACAAGTGAATCCCCTTCCAGATCCCTAGAACATCATTATGGATCCCTAAAAGGCTCTGCTCCGAAGACTATAGCAGATATACAGTTTTTCCATTAAAGAACATGGAACCCCCTTTCATCCCGCATCAAAACTAAATTTCGGTTCTTGGTCTTTGATGATAAAGAGGTTGACAAAGGAGAATTATGCAGCAACCATCAACTTTGAAGAATGAATGTTCTAGGTTTCTGATTCGTGGCTCCGCACAAATAAACATGTAAATAAATAACTAAACCCCAAGAAGCTCATCAAGGACCTCCTCACACACTCCTAGAACCTCATCAGAGATGACTAGAACCGTAATGAGAACCACCAGAACCTCTTCATAAATCATAGTCACCTCTCTCTCAATGATTGGTCCGTCTCCGTTGATGGAGTTGGCGTTGAGTTGGATCCACAGGTAGGTGGCGCCCACCGCTGTGAGCTGAGGAGGGGCGATCGGTACGGGAGGCTCTGAGGGACAAACAGAACCAGGATCAGTTTTACACACACACACTCACCGGGGTTCCACTGATCTCTCTTAACGAGGGAGGAATGAGTTAACAAGTTAATTAATATTCGTGACCTTCGGCGAATCACAGCAGACCTGGATTCTATTACCCAGAATCCCCGGTGGTGCTGCTCTACTTCCTCCTGACCCACTTCATCACACACACACAGTAAGTGGGATACATGGGTAATGATGCGTGTTTATCATGTAACATGTTCAGGTTAATACTCAGATAAAACACACACACACAGTCTGAGTGACAGTTCAATCAGGGGTTTAACCACCGGGGATTGTGGGATATGTGTCGGGTCACGTGACCTACAAACACCTCCTCACCTGTCACTGTGTGTGTGTTTGCAGAGAGATCAGACAAGCTATCGACCCAGCTATCCGTCGCACGCACACCTCCTCCCAGTATCGATCGGCTCTGTTATGAATGATATCAGTCTGATCTGTTTCCTGCTCACATCCTCCGACACAAACTCAAACCTACAGCCGCTCTGTTTTCTTTGTGTAATGCAACAGCTGCTGCACGTCTGAACTACGCTGATCAATAAAAATGGAGGAGGACAGCTGATCAGATAATCAGGACACTGAAGCATCTGAGAAGCAGAACGACGAAGTACTTTAAATGACCAACAAAGATCAGCCTCTGCTACAACCACAACACACCTGGGGACTCAGCTGCTGCACGGCAGGCATTACACTATAGAACCACAAGACCACCTCTGGAACCTCAGCAAGGATCGCTAGAACCTCCTAAGACACCTCTGGAACCTCAGCAAGGATCACTAGAACCTCCTCAGACACCTCTGGAACCTCAGCAAGGATCACTAGAACCTCCTCAGACACCTCTGGAACCTCAGCAAGGATCACTAGAACCTCCTCAGACAACTCTGGAACCTCAGCAAGGATCACTAGAACCTCCTCAGACACCTCTGGAACCTCAGCAAGGATCACTAGAACCTCCTCAGACACCTCTGGAACCTCAGCAAGGATCACTAGAACCTCCTCAGACACCTCTGGAACCTCAGCAAGGATCACTAGAACCTCCTAAAACACCTCTGGAACCTCAGCAAGGATCACTAGAACCTCCTAAGACACCTCTGGAACCTCAGCAAGGATCACTAGAACCTCTTCAGACACCTCTAGAACCTCAGCAAGGATCACTAGAACCTCCTCAGACACCTCTGGAACCTCAACAAGGATCACTAGAACCTCCTCAGACACCTCTGGAACCTCAACAAGGATCACTAGAACCTCCTCAGACACCTCTGGAATCTCAGCAAGGATCACTAGAACCTCCTCAGACACCTCTGGAACTTCAGCAAGGATCGCTAGAACCTCATCAGACACCTCTGGAACTTCAGCAAGGATCACTAGAACCTCATCAGACACCTCTGGAACCTCAGCAAGGATCGCTAGAACCTCCTCAGACACCTCTGGAACCTCAGCAAGGATCGCTAGAACCTCCTAAGACACCTCTGGAACCTCAGCAAGGATCGCTAGAACCTCCTAAAACACCTCTGGAACCTCAGCAAGGATCACTAGAACCTCCTAAGACACCTCTGGAACCTCAACAAGGATCAGTAGACCCTCCTCAGACACTTCTGGAACCTCAGCAAGGATCACTAGAACCTCCTCAAACGCCTCTGGAACCTCAGCAAGGATCACTAGAATCTCTTCAGAAACCTCTGGAACCTCAGCAAGGATCACTAGAACCTCCTCAGACACCTCTGGAACCTCAGCAAGGATCGCTAGAACCTCCTAAGACACCTCTGGAACCTCAGCAAGGATAACTAGAACCTCCTAAGACACCTCTGGAACCTCAGCAAGGATCGCTAGAACCTCCTAAAACACCTCTGGAACCTCAGCAAGGATCACTAGAACCTCCTAAGACACCTCTGGAACCTCAGCAAGGATCACTAGAACCTCCTAAAACACCTCTGGAACCTCAGCAAGGATCACTAGAACCTCCTAAGACACCTCTGGAACCTCAGCAAGGATCACTAGAACCTCTTCAGACACCTCTAGAACCTCAGCAAGGATCACTAGAACCTCCTCAGACACCTCTGGAACCTCAACAAGGATCACTAGAACCTCCTCAGACACCTCTGGAACCTCAACAAGGATCACTAGAACCTCCTCAGACACCTCTGGAATCTCAGCAAGGATCACTAGAACCTCCTCAGACACCTCTGGAACTTCAGCAAGGATCGCTAGAACCTCATCAGACACCTCTGGAACTTCAGCAAGGATCACTAGAACCTCATCAGACACCTCTGGAACCTCAGCAAGGATCGCTAGAACCTCCTCAGACACCTCTGGAACCTCAGCAAGGATCGCTAGAACCTCCTAAGACACCTCTGGAACCTCAGCAAGGATCGCTAGAACCTCCTAAAACACCTCTGGAACCTCAGCAAGGATCACTAGAACCTCCTAAGACACCTCTGGAACCTCAGCAAGGATCACTAGAACCTCTTCAGACACCTCTAGAACCTCAGCAAGGATCACTAGAACCTCCTCAGACACCTCTGGAACCTCAACAAGGATCACTAGAACCTCCTCAGACACCTCTGGAACCTCAACAAGGATCACTAGAACCTCCTCAGACACCTCTGGAACCTCAGCAAGGATCGCTAGAACCTCATCAGACACCTCTGGAACCTCAGCAAGGATCACTAGAACCTCATCAGACACCTCTGGAACCTCAGCAAGGATCACTAGAACCTCCTCAGACACCTCTGGAACCTCAGCAAGGATCGCTAGAACCTTCTAAGACACCTCTGGAACCTCAGCAAGGCTCACTAGAACCTCCTAAGACACCTCTGGAACCTCAACAAGGATCAGTAGACCCTCCTCAGACACTTCTGGAACCTCAGCAAGGATCACTAGAACCTCCTCAAACGCCTCTGGAACCTCAGCAAGGATCACTAGAATCTCTTCAGAAACCTCTGGAACCTCAGCAAGGATCACTAGAACCTCCTCAGACACCTCTGGAACCTCAGCAAGGATCGCTAGAACCTCCTAAGACACCTCTGGAACCTCAGCAAGGATAACTAGAACCTCCTAAGACACCTCTGGAACCTCAACAAGGATCAGTAGACCCTCCTCAGACACCTCTGGAACCTCAGCAAGGATCACTAGAACCTCCTCAAACGCCTCTGGAACTTCAGCAAGGATCACTAGAATCTCTTCAGAAACCTCTGGAACCTCAGCAAGGATTGCTAGAACCTCCTCAAACGCCTCTGGAACCTCAGCAAGGATCACTAGAATCTCTTCAGAAACCTCTGGAACCTCAGCAAGGATCACTAGAACCTCTTCAGACAACTCTGGAACCTCAGCAAGGATCACTAGAACCTCCTCAGACACCTCTGGAACCTCAGCAAGGATCACTAGAACCTCTTCAGACAACTCTGGAACCTCAGCAAGGATCACTAGAACCTCCTCAGACAACTCTGGAACTTCAGCAAGGATCACTAGAACCTCATCAGACACCTCTGGAACCTCAGCAAGGATCACTAGAACCTCCTCAGACACCTCTGGAACCTCAGCAAGGATCACTAGAAACCCTGTCACAGACTCCCTGAACCTCCCTAAGGTCCACTAGAGTCCCCAACACTCCTCATATCTAAATGACAATAATCAATTGTCCTAAAACAACATGTATGGCCATTGGATGGTAGCATCAGGCATACCAGGCACGGCCTTATGGCCTCTAGAAGCTCTTGAAGTACTAAAATCCCACAAAAGATCTTCAGAACCTCCCTTAGAACCACTAAAAACACACCAGTGACCACCTGAACTGCATTTCAGACACCTTAAACCTCATCGAGGACGACCATAGACCCCCTCATAGATTCCCAGCACTTCATCAAAAAACAGTAGAATCACTAACAGATCCTCCAAACCCAATCAAAGACAACAATAAAAAAACCCTTCCAGAGGTAAGAACCCCACAAAAGATTTTTAGAACTTCACTTTGGACCTCTAAAACCGCCCCAGAGACCACTTGAACTGCATTTCAGACACCTTAAACCTCATCACCTCACTTCATCCATAAACCCCTCACAGATTACTGAAACTTTCACATGGATTCCAGGAACCTCATCAAGCACAATTAGAACCGCTAACAGCTCGCCAGAACCCAATCAAGCACAAGAAGAACCGGCTCCCAGAGCACAGAACTTTCTCAAGGAGTCCTCTCACATATCCTTACTTGAAACCCTTTTAGGACCTTTAGAACTCATCAGAGACCACCTAACACCTCTGACAGTCCTACACTGTACGGGTTACATTTGACTTTTTGAAACATCCTTACAAGGAGAGTAACGCGTGTTTTCCATTCACCTGTTTCATGTATATGCAAAACCAGGAGGCTGAAAAAACTGCTCAGTACAGACTAATGAATTCGGATGTAGTCGTCCTCTGACTGATGGTTACTGGGACCAGATCCAAAGACACAATGATCCATCCAGGAGAGCGATCAAACCTATCAGCAGCGATTATGATCGTGAGATGAGGAGAACATGAATTTGAAAAATGATCTTCCCTTTAGTTCCCTGTGTCTCTCCGCAGAGAACAGGTCGGCATGATGGGAGAGGAAAATACCCAGAATTCTCCTTAACAAGCGGAGATGAAAGCGATGTTTCTGAGTCGTCTGACAGCTCCGTCACACGGCAACACAGCTCGTTTAATGAGTCATCATTAACACACCATATACCTGTGTGTGTGTGTGTGTGTGTGCGTTAGCAGCCGGGTTAGCGTGCTAACGCTCTGACAGGCTGCAAACAGGAAGAAAAAAAAAGGGCTTTTACTTTGGAGTGATTCGTCTTCACAAACGCAGACGCTCTCTGACAAAACGCCGCTGATTCTCCTTTTTAAACAGCAAACTGACTTTCTAATGAGGCTGTGCTTTAACCTGACACTAACACACACTACACACTAACACACACTACACACTATACTACACACTATACTACACACTAAGACACACTACACACTATAGTACACACTAACACAAACTAACACACACTACACACTACACACTAACACACACTACACACTATACTACACACTAACACACACTATACTACACACTAAGACACACTACACACTATAGTACACACTAAGACACACTACACACTATAGTACACACTAAGACACACTACACACTATCATACACTATACTACACACTAACACACAAACACACACTAACACACACTAACATACACTACACTACACACTAACACACAAACACAAACTACACTACACACTAACACACACTACACGCTATACTACACACTAACACACACTACACACTAACACACTGACTCACACAGTCACAGTGCAGTAATGAGGTGAGCAGCTTTAACTGCTCCTCGTTTGACGACGGACTCATTAAAATACAAATGTGACAAACTACTGCTTTGATCTAAAGGAGACAGAGAGACAGGTGGAGACAGAGAGAGAGACAGAGACAGGTGGAAAGAGAGACAGGTGGAGACAGAGAGAGAGACACAGACAGGTGGAAAGAGAGACAGGTGGAGACAGAGAGAGACAGAGACCAGTGGAAACAGAGAGAGAGACAGAGACGGTGGAAAGAGAGAGAGACAGGTGGAGACAGAGAGACGGGAGACGGGTTCTCTCTGTCAGCTCTCTCCTTCTCTCTGTCAGCTCTCTCCTTCTCTCAGTCAGCTCTCTCCTTCCCTCTGTCAGCTCCCTCCTTTCCTCTGTCAGCTCCCTCCTTTCCTCTGTCAGCTCTCTCCTTCTCTCCGTCAGCTCCCTCCTTCCCTCTGTCAGCTCCCTCCTTTCCTCTGTCAGCTCTCTCCTTGCCTTTGTGCACTCTTTCCTTCCCTCTGTCAGCTCTCTCCTTCTCTCCGTCAGCTCTCTCCTTCCCTCTGTCAGCTCCCTCCTTTCCTCTGTCAGCTCCCTCCTTTCCTCTGTCAGCTCTCTCCTTCTCTCCGTCAGCTCTCTCCTTCCCTCTGTCAGCTCTCTCCTTCCCTCTGTCAGCTCCCTCCTTCCCTTTGTGCGCTCTCTCCTTCTCTCTGTCAGCTCCCTCCTTCACTCTGTCTGCTCTCTCCTTCTCTCCGTCAGCTCCCTCCTTCCCTTTGTGCGCACTTTCCTTCTCTCTGTCAGCTCCGTCCTTCCCTCTGTCAGCTCTCTCCTCTCTGTCAGCTCTCTCCTTCACTGTCCGCTCTCTCCTTCTCTCTGTCAGCTCTCTCCTTTCCTCTGTCAGCTCCCTCCTTCACTCTGTCCGCTCTCTCCTTCACTCTGTCCGCTCCCTCCTTCACTCTGTCCGCTCTCTCCTTCCCTCCGTCAGCTCTCTCCTTCTCTCCGTCAGCTCTCTCCTTCCCTCTGTCAGCTCCCTCCTTCCCTTTGTGCGCTCTCTCCTTCTCTCTGTCAGCTCCCTCCTTCACTCTGTCTGCTCTCTCCTTCTCTCCGTCAGCTCCCTCCTTCCCTTTGTGCGCACTTTCCTTCTCTCTGTCAGCTCCCTCCTTCCCTCTGTCAGCTCTCTCCTCTCTGTCAGCTCTCTCCTTCACTGTCCGCTCTCTCCTTCTCTCTGTCAGCTCTCTCCTTTCCTCTGTCAGCTCCCTCCTTCACTCTGTCCGCTCTCTCCTTCACTCTGTCCGCTCTCTCCTTCACTCTGTCCGCTCTCTCCTTCTCTCTGTCCGCTCCCTCCTTCACTCTGTCCGCTCTCTCCTTCCCTCTGTCAGCTCCCTCCTTCACTCTGTCCGCTCTCTCCTTCTCTCTGTCAGCTCCCTCCTTCACTCTATCAGCTCCCTCCTTCACTCTGTCCGCCTCTCCTTCTCTCTGTCCGCTCCCTCCTTCACTCTGTCCGCTCTCTCCTTCTCTCTGTCAGCTCTCTCCTTCTCTCTGTCAGCTCCCTCCTTCACTCTGTCAGCTCCCTCCTTCACTCTGTCCGCTCTCTCCTTCTCTCTGTCAGCTCCCTCCTTCCGTCTGTCAGCTCCCTCCTTCCGTCTGTCAGCTCCCTCCTTCACTCTGTCAGCTCTCTCCTTCTATCTGTCAGCTCCCTCCTTTCCTTTCTCTCTTTGTCATACATTAAATTAAGAAATGGAACACAGCCAATCAGAGGACAGTACTCACGTTTGACGGTGAGGTCAGCATAGGAGGACACACCCACGCCCCGCTCCGATTGGGCAATGCAGCGATATCGTCCAGAGTCGCCCTTGGTCGTGTTCTCCACGTCAAAACTTGCCACATAGCGTCGCGAGTTCACTGGCTTGGTCTCCCTGACGACTGCCTGACGACCACCCATCCCCTGACGACCAGAAAACACACATCAATCACACTACGCACATACTACACGTTTACTACACACATACTACGCATTTACTACACACATACTACACACTTACTACGCACTTACAATACACATACTACACATTTACTACACACAATACACGTTCACTATAAACATAATACACGTTTACTATACACATACTACACGTTTATTATACTCACACACTACACGCATACTAGACACATACTACACACACATACTGCACAACGTTATGTAGAAGTATGGATCATGCAGAGGTACTGATCAGTACTGATGCGTACCTGCAGGTAGAGCAGCAGGTTGCTCTGCGGTCGTCCGTTGACGGTGCACTGAAACGTTGCCGTCTGTCCTGCGTTCACCTCCACTCCTTTAATGTGCAGGAAGTGAGGCGTGCTCACTGAGGACACACACAGAGGTCAGAGGTCACACACCGATGACATCGTCACCTGACTGATGTCAACATGGTGACAGCTAACCTTTCCCCCGATCACTTGAGCCAATCAGAAAATGGATGTGTGTGTTTTCATCAGTTCATAGAACAGCGTCGAGGTTAAATAATAAATACAGGCAGCAAGAAACATCTTAGGTCAAACATGTTTACTGCAGGCTTCACGCACACACTCAGCATGTTCACATAACAAAACAACATCTAAAATGCGAGTCTTCAGACGGGCAGGTAGATAAACAGGCAGCTGGATCAAAGTCCATGCTAATCAATTTATATTTTAATGAGCTCCCCTGTCTCTACACTCACACACACACACAACATAAAAAATACACTGACCTTGATGTTAGGATGCCAACTTTTTAACATCGTTATCCAATTAAGAAGCCAAACCTCGTTAACCAATTAGTTTTGTGTTCTACAAGGGGGCGGGCCTTTCTTCGTGTGTGTGTGTGTGTGTGCACTTACTGCACTGGTGTCCCTGCAGTACGATGTCCTTGATGGCCAGAACTCCTCTCTGACCGGTGCTGACCGCCTCGAACACCACCTGACACAGAGATCAAAAGCAGGTGTGATTACTAACAGTAGTTCTCACAGTACTACCAGTAATAGTAGTAATAGTATTGGTTTTGTTAATGACTTTGATTCCAGGGGGTGCTGATGAGTTTACAATGTGTTTAAACCAAGTTGACATTGACAATAAAAAGAGCTTTCTAAGAGCTTGGTTTTAACTCTAACTAGAGTTCTTGACCAAGTCCAAAACTTAAAACCAGGTTTAGACTGAGCCAGTACTGAATCCCTGCACGCTCACTACTTTACACCTTTATACGAGCTACATGCTCACTACTTTACACTGTTATACTAGCTGTACGCTCACTACTTTACACCTTTATACGAGCTACATGCTCACTACTTTACACTGTTATACCAGCTGTACGCTCACTACTTTACACTGTTATACGAGCTGTACGCTCACTACTTTACACTGTTATACCAGCTGTACGCTCACTACTTTACACTGTTATACGAGCTGTACACTCACTACTTTACTCTGTTATATGAACTGCACGCTCACTACTTTACACTGTTATACGAGCTGTACGCTCACTACTTTACACTGTTATACCAGCTTTACGCTCACTACTTTACACTGTTATACCAGCTTTACGCTCACTACTTTACACTGTTATATGAACTGCACGCTCACTACTTTACACTGTTATATGAACTGCACGCTCACTACTTTACACTGTTATATGAACTGCACGCTCACTACTTTACACTGTTATATGAACTGCACGCTCACTACTTTACACTGTTATATGAACTGCACGCTCACTACTTTACACTGTTATATGAACTGCACGCTCACTACTTTACACTGTTATATGAACTGCACGCTCACTACTTTACACTGTTATATGAACTGCACGCTCACTACTTTACACTGTTATACCAGCTGTACGCTCACTACTTTACACTGTTATACCAGCTGTACGCTCACTACTTTACACTGTTATACCAACTGCACGCTCACTACTTTACACTGTTATACCAGCTGTACGCTCACTACTTTACACTGTTATACCAGCTGTATGCTCACTACTTTACACCGTTAAACGAGCTGCACGCTCACTACTTTACACTGTTAAACGAGCTGCACGCTCACTACTTTACACTGTTATAAGAGCTGTACGCTGACTACTTTACAATGTTATATGAGCGTTACACTCACTACTTTACACTGTTATACAAGCCGTACGCTCACTAATTTACACTGTAGCAAAGTGTCATTTCTTCAGTGTTGAAACATGGACAGAATCAGATAGAAATGTGGGGGTGGACTCTGGATACTGTACATACTAAAAATGTAAAGAACAGTAAGGAACATGTGTAGAAACTAAACTAAACCTGCTGCCGTTTCTTTACCATCGTCTTCTCTCCATCCTGGTTTCTAATGACTTCACCTGTGTGTGTACATTCCAGAGTCTTATCGCCACGGAAACTGGTGGCACATATTTCCTGTTGGCGCCCAGAAACAGGAAGTTCTCCTCCCTCCCTCCCTCCTTCTCTCCTTCCTCTGAGCTCTGACTCCTCTTCCCTTCATTCTTCTCCTCTCCTTCCTGCAGCTTTCTGCCATCACCCACTTCCTGTTTCACTGCTCGGCCTCACGTCTCTTCTTATTCCCTTCTTTTCCTCTTCTCCTTCTTTTCTGTCCTTCATCACCCCCTCCTCTCTGGATCTGGGTCTGTCGTTGCCGTGGTAATGCTGCTAATTAGCGGCGCCTGCTGTGATGATGGGACGGGTGTAATTGCGGCCTGTTCACAACCCACAACACCTGAGTGTGTGTGATTGGCTGTATTGTTCTAAATCAATCTCTCTTCTTCTGCGGTGAAAGCAGTGAGACGGTTCAGCTGGAGCCGTGTGGTGTGAGCAGCTGCAGAACAAAGTTCCACCAGAGACCAGCGAAGAACAGCGATGGTGAAGAACCGCAGCAGGCTGGTACTGTACCGGCCCCTCTGGCCCCTCACCACTGTACCTACGTAAAGTACTTTATGAACTCCACGTAGGTCCTCCGGGTCCTGCAGCGTATTTCCTCCATGAAACTGAGGAGCGATCAGCTGACGTGTTCTCTTGTGTTATCAGTCCTGAGAGGTCCGGTCCCTGACGTACTTCCTCCACCTGCTGCACCTGTGCCGGTCACTGTGCTCTGCTCTGCCCTGCGCCGTCGCCTGCAGGTGCTGAAATCCTTTTTGGCATAAGACGGTTCCCATGGAGAGAGAAAGTCGCTTCCTGCTGCTGCTGAGCGCTGAGCGTGTGTTGGTGTGTGTGCGTGGAACCAATTAGCTGCAGCCCTCATACGGTTTGGAGATGACAGAGCTTTTAAAGCCACATAAAGGAGCTTTCAATACCAATGAACCACATCCAGAGGGACTGTGAGTGCTGTTCCATCTTAAAAACGCAAACCTTGATCTTATTTTTAGATTTTCTGGATCTTTTCAGCCATAATACTGTTCAGAAATACTCTGGTCATTGCACTCTAAGTATTATCAGCAGTACTAGTAAAAATACTCGTGAGTGTTAGAAACTGCTGACGTGGACAGGTTTCTCTGCATCACACGTCTGTCTTCATCCTACCTGCCCTGCAGCAGAGTACAGGACAGGTAGACCTGGACGAGACACAGATCACAGATGGTCCAGGACTTTCTGACTGAATTAACATGAAGTGTGTGTGTGTGTGTGTGTGTGTGTTACCTGGTAGTAGTTGGGCCAGAAGGTGGACACGGCGAGCTCCACCCCTTTCCAAATGTGGTAGGCGGGGCCTGATGAGTTAAAGACTGGAACCCCCAGAGGACTGTTGTTCTCTGCAGGAAATACAAACACTGTGAACACCTGAGAGCTCCGCCTCCACACAGACACCCGAGAGCTCCGCCTCCACACAGACACACCCGAGAGCTCCGCCTCCACACAGACACACCCGAGAGCTCCGCCTCCACACAGACACACCTGAGAGCTCCGCCTCCACACAGACACACCTGAGAGCTCCGCCTCCACACAGACACAGTACTGTAGTACATGATGCAGTATTTGAGTGTGTAGTACTGTAGTACATGATGCAGTATTTGAGCGTGTAGTACTGTAGTACATGTTGCAGTATTTGAGCGTGTAGTACTGTAGTACATGATGCAGTATTTGAGCGTGTAGTACTGTAGTACATGATGCAGTATTTGAGTGTGTAGTACTGTAGTACATGTTGCAGTATTTGAGCCGCGTAGTACTGTAGTACATGATGCAGTATTTGAGCGTGTAGTACTGTAGTACATGATGCAGTATTTGAGCGTGTAGTACTGTAGTACATGTTGCAGTATTTGAGCGTGTAGTACTGTAGTACATGATGCAGTATTTGAGCGTGTAGTACTGTAGTACATGATGCAGTATTTGAGCGTGTAGTACTGTAGTACATGATGCAGTATTTGAGTGTGTAGTACTGTAGTACATGTTGCAGTATTTGAGCGTGTAGTACCGTAGTACATGATGCAGTATTTGAGCCGCAGTAGTACTGTAGTACATGATGCAGTATTTGAGCGTGTAGTACCGTAGTACATGTTGCAGTATTTGAGCGCGTAGTACTGTAGTACATGTTGCAGTATTTGAGCGTGTAGTACTGTAGTACATGTTGCAGTATTTGAGTGTGTAGTACTGTAGTACATGTTGCAGTATTTGAGTGTGTAGTACTGTAGTACATGTTGCAGTATTTGAGTGTGTAGTACTGTAGTACATGATGCAGTATTTGAGTGTGTAGTACTGTAGTACATGTTGCAGTATTTGAGCGTGTAGTACTGTAGTACATGTTGCAGTATTTGAGTGTGTAGTACTGTAGTACATGTTGCAGTATTTGAGCGTGTAGTACTGTAGTACATGATGCAGTATTTGAGTGTGTAGTACTGTAGTACATGTTGCAGTATTTGAGCGTGTAGTACTGTAGTACATGATGCAGTATTTGAGCGTGTAGTACTGTAGTACATGATGCAGTATTTGAGCGTGTAGTACTGTAGTACATGTTGCAGTATTTGAGTGTGTAGTACTGTAGTACATGTTGCAGTATTTGAGTGTGTAGTACTGTAGTACATGATGCAGTATTTGAGTGTGTAGTACTGTAGTACATGTTGCAGTATTTGCACCTTTGATGTAGACGTTGAGCGTGGCAGGCGTGGCGCCCTCGCGGCCTCCCGCCTGGTAAAACAGGAAGCTGACGCAGTGCGTGTCGTTCTCCTTGAGCGGCGGCAGCAGCAGCTGGGCGCGCTGACCGCTGTAACGACCCGATGTGTTCACAAACAGGAAGGAGGACCCTGCAGACAGGAAGTGACACCTCATTACCACACAGGGAACAAAAAGTCTGAGCAGTGAGGGCTACCAGACTTCAAAATAAAAGCATGTGCTCATAAAGTCTAAATAAAAACAGGAAGGTAAGAACAGCTGGCAGAGAGGAAATTAAAACAACTTTATAGATGAGGAGATAAGGAAAATAATATAAGTAATAAAACACAGGAAACTACATGAAACTACGCACCTGTCCGTATTTGAACGGTTTACATAACATGAAAGGCTTCTGAGTTACAGGTGAGCAAAATAAAAGACTTCCTTTTTATAAATGAGAGTGTTTCTAGACTTCAGAATAAAAGCACGAGCCTTTAGCAGCAGCATCTTAATAACAGAACAATAAAGTGTGGCAGCATGTCAAAATAAAAGCACAGGTGAGGAGTAAAGGTTACCCGCTGGGAGTGACAGCCTTCATAATAAAAGCATTACTTTCACAACATTTCACAGTAAAAGCATGTATAGTTTGTGACAGGCAGCACTGACCACAGGTCAGATCAGTAAAGTCAATGTCGAGTGTGACATCACACAGTCAGAGGTACTGAGGCGTCAAAATAAAAGCAGGTGCGAGTTACAGACTTTTAAACGAAATGAGCAAAGACGACATTAAAGACGGCGGAAAACGATAAAAGGATCATGTGACGCCACTTTAATGAGCGGCAGACAGGAAGTCCACAGCTGAGAAAAGAAGATAAGAAAATAAAAGACTCATTAGTTTAATAGAACAGCAAATCAATAAGTCATCACAATGATGAAAAATAAACTCAGTGTGTGTGTGTGTGTGCGCAAATCGGTTATTTTGTCGACAGTTAGAAATTTATAATTGGCAGCCTTCAGAATAAAAGTGTCACACTTTAAAGCTTATTTGTGTGTGTGTGCATCTTGGCTACAGCTGTCAGTCATCCAGCTTCTCTGGGTTCACTTTCCTTCATGTCTCTGTTTCTGTAAAGTTTTTATGAAATTCAAATTACTCGCCCCATTTTTTCTTTTACAGTGTCTGTTACTGTGTGTGTGGGTTGAAGGGCGTCTCCATGGTGACAGCATGAGAGCAGTGAAATGTTCCTTGATTGGCTGGATGTTCGGCTGTCAGTCAGCGTTCAGACTGTTAATGACGAGTCTCTCTCTCTCCAGCCCTGAGTCTACCTCGATCACCCTCTCTCGTCAGTGTTGAGCTGCAGACAGGCTTTATTGGTTTTTAATCTTCAGTCTAGTCTTTGTCTTTAGACTAGTCTTTGTTTTTAATCTTCAGTCTAGTCTTTGTTTTTAATCTTCAGTCTAGTCTTTGTCTTTAGACTAGTCTTTGTTCTTAATCTTCAGTCTAGTCTTTGTCTTTGTTTTTAATCTTCAGTCTAGTCTTTGTCTTTAGACTAGTCTTTGTTCTTAATCTTCAGTCTAGTCTTTGTCTTTGTTTTTAATCTTCAGTCTAGTCTTTGTCTTTAGACTAGTCTTTGTTTTTAATCTTCAGTCTAGTCTTTGTCTTTAGACTAGTCTTTGTTCTTAATCTTCAGTCTAGTCTTTGTCTTTGTTTTTAATCTTCAGTCTAGTCTTTGTCTTTAAACTAGTCTTTGTTTTTAATCTTCAGTCTAGTCTTTGTCTTTGTTTTTAATCTTCAGTCTAGTCTTTGTCTTTAGACTAGTCTTTGTTTTTAGACTAGTCTTTGTTTTTAATCTTCAGTCTAGTCTTTGTCTTTAAACTAGTCTTTGTTTTTAATCTTCAGTCTAGTCTTTGTCTTTAGACTAGTCTTTGTTCTTAATCTTCAGTCTAGTCTTTGTCTTTGTTTTTAATCTTCAGTCTAGTCTTTGTCTTTAGACTAGTCTTTGTTTTTAGACTAGTCTTTGTTTTTAATCTTCAGTCTAGTCTTTGTCTTTAAACTAGTCTTTGTTTTTAATCTTCAGTCTAGTCTTTGTCTTTGTTTTTAATCTTCAGTCTAGTCTTTGTCTTTAGACTAGTCTTTGTTTTTAGACTAGTCTTTGTTTTTAATCTTCAGTCTAGTCTTTGTCTTTAAACTAGTCTTTGTTTTTAATCTTCAGTCTAGTCTTTGTCTTTAGACTAGTCTTTGTTTTTAATCTTCAGTCTAGTCTTTGTCTTTAGACTAGTCTTTGTTCTTAATCTTCAGTCTAGTCTTTGTCTTTGTTTTTAATCTTCAGTCTAGTCTTTGTCTTTAGACTAGTCTTTGTTTTTAGACTAGTCTTTGTTTTTAATCTTCAGTCTAGTCTTTGTCTTTAGACTAGTCTTTGTTCTTAATCTTCAGTCTAGTCTTTGTCTTTGTTTTTAATCTTCAGTCTAGTCTTTGTCTTTAGACTAGTCTTTGTTTTTAATCTTCAGTCTAGTCTTTGTTTTTAGACTAGTCTTTGTTTTTAATCTTCAGTCTAGTCTTTGTCTTTAGACTAGTCTTTGTTCTTAATCTTCAGTCTAGTCTTTGTCTTTAGACTAGTCTTTGTTTTTAATCTTCAGTCTAGTCTTTGTTTTTAGACTAGTCTTTGTTTTTAATCTTCAGTCTAGTCTTTGTCTTTAGACTAGTCTTTGTTCTTAATCTTCAGTCTAGTCTTTGTCTTTGTTTTTAATCTTCAGTCTAGCCTTTGTTTTTAGACTAGTCTTTGTTTCTAATTGTCAGTCTAGTCTTTGTCTTTAGCCTAGTCTTTGTTTTTAATCTTCAGTCTAGTCTTTGTCTTTAGCCTAGTCTTTGTTTTTAATCTTCAGTCTAGCCTTTGTTTTTAGACTAGTCTTTGTTTCTAATTGTCAGTCTAGTCTTTGTCTTTAGACTAGTCTTTGTTCTTAATCTTCAGTCTAGTCTTTGTCTTCAGTCTAGTCTTTGTCTTTAGCCTAGTCTTTGTTTTTAATTGTCAGTCTAGTCTTTGTCTTTGTTTTTAATCTTCAGTCTAGCCTTTGTTTTTAGACTAGTCTTTGTTTTTAATCTTCAGTCTAGTCTTTGTCTTTAGACTAGTCTTTGTTCTTAATCTTCAGTCTAGTCTTTGTCTTTAGACTAGTCTTTGTTCTTAATCTTCAGTCTAGTCTTTGTCTTTGTTTTTAATCTTCAGTCTAGCCTTTGTTTTTAGACTAGTCTTTGTTTCTAATTGTCAGTCTAGTCTTTGTCTTCAGTCTAGTCTTTGTCTTTAGCCTAGTCTTTGTTTTTAATTGTCAGTCTAGTCTTTGTCTTTAGACTAGTCTTTGTTCTTAATCTTCAGTCTAGTCGTTGTCTTTGTCTTTGTTTTTAATCTTCAGTCTAGCCTTTGTTTTTAGACTAGTCTTTGTTTCTAATTGTCAGTCTAGTCTTTGTCTTTAGACTAGTCTTTGTGTTTAGTCTAGTCTGTTTTTAATCTTCAATCTAGTCTTTGTTTTTAATTGTCAGTCTAGTCTTTGTCTTCAGACTATTCTTTGTTCTTAATCTTCAGTCTAGCCTTTGTTTTTAGACTAGTCTTTGTTTCTAATTGTCAGTCTAGTCTTTGTCTTTAGACTAGTCTTTGTCTTTAGTCTTTGTCTTTAGACTAGTCTTTGTCTTTAGTCTAGTCTGTTTTTAATCTTCAATCTAGTCTTTGTTTTTAATCTTCAGTCTAGTCTTTGTCTTCAGTCTAGTCTTTGTCTTTAATCGTTAGTCTTTGTCTATAGTCTTTAGAGTTCAGTTAGAGACGAGCTCAGTGAGCGTTTGTCGTCCTCCTGTCTAAATGTTTAGTCCTGTTCATGTTGCTGTTTTTTAGCCAAACTTAAATCTGGTTCTTCTGACAGAACAAACTGCAGTTTGACTGTTACTCGTCTATTGATAGTCGAACGAAAGGACAAAGGTTCCACATTTTGTCACCATCAGTGAGCAGCAGTGACCCCTGAGTTTAACAGCTGTTGTTTCTGTGTGACCAATCAGAGAGCTGTCTGACCTTCAGACGTGTGATTTCCTCCTCAGACTGGTTTCATCTGAGAGGACGTTTCCTTTATTTCATTTCCAGCTCACAAGTGTCTCTGTGTGAGTGTGTCAGCAGATCAATGGTCCTTGAGCAGAATCGATTAGAAAAACAAGAGTTTTAATCATGGCAGAGCGAAGGGGAGGAGGAAGACGAGAGACAGATGAGAGGAAGCGAGGAGGAGAGGATGGGCGAGCGAGGACAATACAGACTGATGAGGAGAGAGAGAGAGGACAATACACTCTGATGAGATCGCACACATTCCTACGCAAACAGAAATCCACTCGTTCACGTTTCTGTTGCTGATGAGCGTTTGTTTCGGGGTTCCTCTCAGCTCTCCTGTGAACGCTGACGTAGAGCCGTGATGGGCTGGTTCTGGTTCAGTCTCTGGGGTTCTTCTAGGACAGTAAACTGATCTCCTGTTGCTCAGACAGAACTCCGTCATAGAAACCTTTGGTCATCTGATCTGTTTATTAAAGTGTTTCTGCGCAGCCGTTAGTTCAGGTTCTGTTCTTTCTTTGCTCTGATTGGCTCCATCGTCCTCTCTGAACCTCACTACTTCCTGTTTCTGCGTCAGACTCTGTTCCATGTTTCCGAGGATTGTTCTGACCGGTCATGTCTCCGTGTGTGTGGTACATGTGTGTGCGTACCAGCTGTTTCCTCAGCAAGCAGCCGCAGAGGTCGAGAACCTGTGAGCGTCAGCAGAGCCAGAAATCTGGGAACGGCCCCCAAAATCCTGAATCCACAGGAAACTCTTTTCTGTTTCTGTTTTCAGATTAAGCTTAAAAACAGTTTGATGTCAGTGTTTTCAGGGACGTTTCAGACTTTACAGGGACAGGAGTATTTCTCATTTGGTGCTTTTCTTTGAAGAGACGTCCAGCTGAGGAACGTGCTCAGAGGTAGGCTTGGTTTTATGCCAAGGGGTCTAAAGCCTGGCGACCTTTAAGCCAGGTAATCCGTTAGCTATGGTCGGCTCCTGAGGGCCCCTTTCTATTGACATTTTTCAATAAAGTTTAGTTTGAAAGCACGGAGACGGGCCGCTGTTTGTTTGGTAGCCACAATGCTAACAAATCCACTCTCGCCTCAGCTTCGGTAAAGTTTCTGACGTGTCAGAGATTCATGTAGCAGCTGATTGGTCCTCGCTCCCCCTGCTCACGGCAAACCACGCCGACGAAGCTGATTTGTTTACTGGAGATGTGTCCTGTCCTGCTGTCACTGCACCATCAGCTACTTTTCACACATGAAATCTTTTCCTTTGGCTAACAGCTAAAAGTAGCTGAATCAGCTGTTAGCAGTTAGCTAACAGCTCTCACTGGATTCCTGTGATGCTGAAGGTCTCAGCTGATTTCTGGACGTGTGTCCTGCACGGACTCAGACGTCACGATGTCCTCGATAAACTGAAGGATTCAGCCGTTTCACGAGGTTTGACTCTGTCAAGGTGAAAACTGATCAGCTGATTTGCACCTCAGAGGGAAACTCAGGATGAATCATTTCATGTTTTGGTTGTTTGCTCTGGTTTCATTTTGTCCTGCTCTGCTTTTACCGGAGTCGACACCTGAACAGGAGTCGATCATCAGCTAATTCGTCAATAATCAGTCAGAGACGCAGAGACGCAGGTGTGCGGGCAGAAGGAAAAGACAGAACACAGAAAAACAAACCGCTGATCTCGAGCGTGTCTTGGTGTTTCTGTCTCTCGTTAACCTCCCGCCCCCCTCTCACCTGTCGGCCAATCACAGACGACCCCTGCCATCTCTAAACCAATCACATCAGACCCAGCTCACACACACACACGCACAGATGGAGGGGGGTAATTCTATTACCAGAGTTATATTGAAACGTGAGGAGAGGCAGCTGCAGCGCATTGAAAAGATTTACACAAATAACACACACACACACACGCAGCAGCAGGAAGTGTGTGTGTGTGTGTTTCCTGCAGTAAAACGTCTGCAGACACAAACCATCGAACATCAACAGCTGAAAAACAAACAGAAAGAGCAGGCGTTTAGCAGCGGTTAGCGTCAAAGACGACGGCGCTCAGGTGCTTTTAAAGAGGCCAGTCCACCGAGGGGGAGGGGCTGAGGCTCCACCCGCCGTCCACGCGTCCCCTCTAAACATCAACACGTCGACATGATGATCGTTTCCAGCGTGTCAGAACTGATCTCCGTCTATATGAAACCGCACGTCACGTGACCGTTCACGCACACTGGGCATGTGCGTGCTGGTGAAAACAGGAAGCAGATTGTCAACAGCAACAGGTACATTAACGACGTTTAAGGGTCCAACAGTTTCATGTTGGACCCAGATGTTCATCAGACAGAGGTGGATTCTGCTAGGCTAACAGTTTCCCCCCGCTGCCAGTCTTTGTGCTAAGCTATGCTAAGCTAACCTCATCCTCGAGCTATCTGCGCACACAGACATGAACCTGATGTCAATCTGGCGCCGGACACGAGGCGGAGCGAGAGGATTTAACGAAATGTCAAAGCGTCCAGGATTGAAACAAGCGGCCAATAGGGAGCCAGCGTGTCAGTGTGACCCCTCCTCTGATTGGTTGGATTTGTCGCTCTGCATGCTGAAATTCCCCAAATGAGGCTTTAATTGGTTTTGGCAGGACGCTGATAACACACACACAACACACACACAACACACACACACACACACACACACACACAGCCATGTCATGTTCAAAGGCTGCATGAATCTCCTGCATGCCGACACGCTGATAAACCCTTTAACACACTAATTAACCCAAACACACACACACACAGCCAAAATACACAATAAACACACACACACACACACACACACACACACACTCAGTCAGTGGTGTATTATTTATCTGCCAAACAAAGTCCAAAACTTCAAACATACCGACTCGCTCTCTCTCTCTCTCTCTCTCTATCGCTCACCTTTAAGCTCTGTTTACCTGTTGGCACAGCTGCAGCTGTTTGTGTGTGTGTGTGTTGTTTACAGCAGTTTGTTTTCTTTACCACACACACACACACACACACACACACACACACACACACACACACAGAGAAGTGGCTTTGACCTCCAGGTCTCTTTAACACAGAAAGGCATTGTGGGAGTTATCACACAACAGACAGACAGAGTGTGTGTGTGTGTGTGTGTGTGTGTTTGCCTCTGAGCTTCCTGTGTGTGTGTTTACTGTGTACAGCTGGCAGTGAGCTGATAACAGCCCTATTAGAAATATTAATACACCCTGAACCCCACAGAGCACACACACACACCAAAGGCCTCTGTGTGTGTGTGTGTGTGTGTGTGTGTGTGTGTGTGTTCCCTCTGGTCATCCCTGATTGGAGCAAATCAATTAAAAGCCCGAGAGTGTGGCGTTTCATTGGCCGACAGCTGTGACTGACAGACAGCATGCTGCTCGCCTCAGGAACGCACCGACAGAAAAAACAGCCAAGAAGAACAGCAAAGAACAGAACCCAAAAAAACTCCATGTCTACAAGTGAAGAACATTCAGAGAACCTGCTGTTTACTGGTAAAGAACCACAGTGGCACCAGATGTCTACAAGCAAAGAACATCAGTAGAACAGACTGTAGATAGGTAAGGAACATCAGTAGAACAGACTGTAGATAGGTAAGGAACATCAGTAGAACAGACTGTAGATAGGTAAGGAACATCAGTAGAACAGACTGTAGATAGGTAAGGAACATCAGTAGAACAGACTGTTGATAGGTAAGGAACATCAGTAGAACAGACTGTAGATAGGTATGGAACATCAGTAGAACAGACTGTAGATAGGTAAGGAACATCAGTAGAACATAGTGTCTCTAGGTAAAGAACATCAGTAGAACAGACTGTAGATAGGTAAGGAACATAAGGAACATCAGTAGAACAGACTGTAGATAGGTAAGGAACATAAGGAACATCAGTAGAACAGACTGTAGATAGGTATGGAACATCAGTAGAACAGACTGTAGATAGGTAAGGAACATCAATAGAACATAGTGTCTCTAGGTAAAGAACATCAGTAGAACAGACTGTAGATAGGTAAGGAACATCAGTAGAACAGACTGTAGATAGGTAAGGAACATCAGTAGAACAGACTCTAGATAGGTAAGGAACATCAGTAGAACAGACTGTTGATAGGTAAGGAACATCAGTAGAACAGACTCTAGATAGGTAAGGAACATCAGTAGAACAGACTGTAGATAGGTATGGAACATCAGTAGAACAGACTGTAGATAGGTAAGGAACATCAGTAGAACATAGTGTCTCTAGGTAAAGAACATCAGTAGAACAGACTGTAGATAGGTAAGGAACATCAGTAGAACAGACTGTAGATAGGTAAGGAACATCAGTAGAACAGACTGTAGATAGGTAAGGAACATCAGTAGAACAGACTCTAGATAGGTAAGGAACATCAGTAGAACAGGCTGTAGATAGGTAAGGAACATCAGTAGAACAGACTGTAGATAGGTAAGGAACATCAGTAGAACAGACTGTAGATAGGTAAGGAACATCAGTAGAACAGACTGTAGATAGGTATGGAACATCAGTAGAACAGACTGTAGATAGGTAAGGAACATCAGTAGAACAGACTGTAGATAGGTAAGGAACATCAGTAGAACAGACTGTAGATAGGTAAGGAACTAGGGCTGGACTAGAATATTCGAATATTCGAATATTCGTTCGGTGGGCTGGTATTCGATTTGAAAATGTGACATTCGACATTCGTTTTTTTTTTTGTTTGTTTTTTTTTTGTTTTTTTTTGCACAGCGTGCATATATGTTTTACACTATAAAATCTGGTGAAATAATACTTAACATATAGCTTCGTTATAGTTACTTAATAAATATATATTACTTCTTGGACTACTGAAAGTGTTCCTGCAACGGGAGTATTCAAAAGAGCGTAGAACAGCGGAGTTTGTATGGACAGAAAGAAGTGCATGCCTGAGCTTGTATTTTGGGCTAAGCTGCATTGTGGAAAATAGAATAATAGAAACAAAATGGATTGTCCCTTTTACGCGTTTTTTACCCTTATTATCAATCTAAATCAATCTATTACGAAATATAGGAGACTTTGAGATTTTACTGCGACGTCCGTCTCGTGCCCCAAACCGTTTGGATGAGCGGTTTCTGGAAATAATCAAAATGCAAACTGAAAAAATTGTGCATGTGTTGTGGTGGATAATTCAAATGCGCTGTGGAGAGTCGGGTCAGGACTCTGGGTTTGCCTTTACAGAGAGCGGCTCCAATAACCAGGCTTTGTTGCAATGGCGTTTCCTTTATTTTCTCCTTAAGGTGCATAATTACAGTCTTATCTATTGGCATTGAGGAGATTTGTGGTTTCTGAAACCATAAACAGAATACAAATAATATGTAAATAATAATAATTATCTTTAAAGCATAACATCTAAAGACAAAGAAACACTGTGTAATCCTATCGGTATATGCGTACTTTCTACTTCAATGATGGCAAACTTCTCATTAAGCTTGTCTGCTACAGATTATACATGACTTAAAAATGCCAAAGAAACAGGCTAAGTAAATACAGCAACAAAACAGAAACTACGGTTTTATGAGCGCACAAATCACTCCGAACCAACACTAACACCTAACAGCGGTGTGAAGTTTCTCCGTATTCTCCGCTGCAGACAAGCCTCTCACTTTTACGTGTTGCTGGGCAGAATAGAGCGTGTGAGCCCCTACTGGCCAGTGACTGTATATTCATGCCCTACAGCCTCCCAGCAACAGATGGCCTTTTTAACACAAGCGGACAGGCAGCCTAAAGAGATTGTGCAGCTCGAAAATTTAAATATAAATGATACAAATTGATTTTTCGAAGCTTCGAATAATCGATGTTCATTACTATCGAAGCTTCGAAGCTCAAAAAATGGTATTCGGACCAGCCCTATAAGGAACATCAGTAGAACAGGCTGTAGATAGGTAAGGAACATCAGTAGAACAGACTGTTGATAGGTAAGGAACATCAGTAGAACAGGCTGTAGATAGGTAAGGAACATCAGTAGAACAGACTGTAGATAGGTAAGGAACATCAGTAAGAACAGACTGTAGATAGGTAAGGAACATCAGTAGAACAGACTGTAGATAGGTATGGAACATCAGTAGAACAGACTATATGTATATAGTATATGTATATAGGTATGGAACATCAGTAGAACAGACTGTAGATAGGTAAGGAACATCCAGTAGGTGGAACATCAGGCTGTAGATGGGTAAGGAACATCAGTAGAACAGGCTGTAGATAGGTAGAACATCAGTAGATGAGTGTAAGGAACATCAGTAGAACAGACTGTAGATAGGTATGGAACATCAGTAGAACAGACTGTAGATAGGTAAGGAACATCAGTAGAACAGACTGTAGATAGGTAAGGAACATCAGTAGAACAGACTGTAGATAGGTAAGGAACATCAGTAGAACAGACTGTAGATAGGTAAGGAACATCAGTAGAACAGACTGTAGATAGGTAAGGAACATCAGTAGAACAGACTGTAGATAGGTAAGGAACATCAGTAGAACAGACTGTAGATAGGTATGGAACATCAGTAGAACAGACTATATGTATATAGTATATGTATATAGGTATGGAACATCAGTAGAACAGACTGTAGATAGGTATGGAACATCAGTAGAACAGACTATATGTATATAGTATATGTATATAGGTATGGAACATCAGTAGAACATAGTGTCTCTAGGTAAGGAACATCAGTAGAACAGACTGTAGATAGGTAAGGAACATCAGTAGAACAGACTGTAGATAGGTATGGAACATCAGTAGAACAGACTGTAGATAGGTAAGGAACATCAGTAGAACAGACTGTAGATAGGTAAGGAACATCAGTAGAACAGACTGTAGATAGGTAAGGAACATCAGTAGAACAGACTGTAGATAGGTAAGGAACATCAGTAGAACAGGCTGTAGATAGGTAAGGAACATCAGTAGAACAGACTGTTGATAGGTAAGGAACATCAGTAGAACAGACTGTAGATAGGTAAGGAACATCAGTAGAACAGACTGTAGATAGGTATGGAACATCAGTAGAACAGACTATATGTATATAGTATATGTATATAGGTATGGAACATCAGTAGAACAGACTGTAGATAGGTAAGGAACATCAGTAGAACAGGCTGTAGATAGGTAAGGAACATCAGTAGAACAGACTGTAGATAGGTAAGGAACATCAGTAGAACAGACTGTAGATAGGTAAGGAACATCAGTAGAACAGACTGTAGATAGGTAAGGAACATCAGTAGAACAGACTGTAGATAGGTAAGGAACATCAGTAGAACAGGCTGTAGATAGGTAAGGAACATCAGTAGAACAGACTGTTGATAGGTAAGGAACATCAGTAGAACAGACTGTAGATAGGTATGGAACATCAGTAGAACAGACTATATGTATATAGTATATGTATATAGGTATGGAACATCAGTAGAACAGACTGTAGATAGGTATGGCACATCAGTAGAACAGACTATATGTATATAGTATATGTATATAGGTATGGAACATCAGTAGAACAGACTGTTGATAGGTAAGGAACATCAGTAGAACAGACTGTAGATAGGTAAGGAACATCAGTAGAACAGACTGTTGATAGGTATGGAACATCAGTAGAACAGACTATATGTATATAGTATATGTATATATATGTCTATAGGTATGGAACATCAGTAGAACAGACTGTCTATAGGTAAAGAACATCTTTAGAACCAACTTTCTACACATAAAGAACTACCATAGAACCAGCTGCCTGCAGGTAAAGAACATATTGGGGGGAACCATGCTGATCTGCTCCCAGTCCTGGAACAGAGAACAGACACGAGGAGGAGCTCAGAGTGAGAAGGTGCATATGCAGATAACGGAACCTCAAAAAAGACAGACTAAATATAGCAGTGATGTCATGGCGTTTGGCCTTTGACACTGATACGACTGTCTGCTGCTTATTTTTAACTTCCAGCGATCACACGTTTGAGCTCTTCTGACTCAACAGACCAAACGTTAGAAGAACAAAGACGTTGCCGCAGAGAACACTGAGGAACGTTTAACTCGCTCAGCTCTCAGCTCCTCGTTCTGAAGCCTCTGCAGTAACAAACTGCTAACGAGTCGGCAAGTCAGAGAAACAAGTCAGGGAGAGGAGAACGTCCTGAAACACGCCTGTGTGTGTGACTGTGTGTGTGTGTGACTGTGTGTGTGACTGTGTGTGACTCTGTGTGTGTGTGTGTGTGACTGTGTTTGAGACTGTGTGTGTGACTGTGTGTGTGTGTGACTGTGTGTGTGACTGTGTGTGTGTGTGTGACTGTGTGTGTGTGTGACTCTGTGTGTGTGTGACTGTGTGTGTGTGTGTGACTGTGAGACTGTGTGTGACTCTGTGTGTGTGTGTGACTGTGTGTGTGTGTGACTGTGTGTGTGTGAGACTGTGTGTGTGACTGTGTGTGTGTGAGACTGTGTGTGTGACTGTGTGTGTGTGTGTGACTGTGTGTGTGTGTGACTCTGTGTGTGTGTGACTGTGTGTGTGTGTGACTCTGTGTGTGTGTGACTGTGTGTGTGTGTGTGACTGTGAGACTGTGTGTGACTCTGTGTGTGTGTGTGACTCTGTGTGTGTGTGACTGTGTGTGTGTGTGACTGTGTGTGTGTGTGTGTGACTCTGTGTGTGTGTGACTGTGTGTGTGTGTGACTCTGTGTGTGTGTGACTCTGTGTGTGTGTGACTGTGTGTGTGTGACTGTGTGTGTGACTGTGTGTGACTCTGTGTGTGTGTGTGTGTGTGTGTGTGACTGTGTGTGTGTGTGACTGTGTGTGACTCTGTGTGTGTGTGTGTGACTCTGTGTGTGTGTGTGACTGTATGTGTGACTGTGTGTGTGACTGTGTGTGTGTGTGTGTGTGTGTGTGTGTGACTGTGTGTGTGTGTGACTGTGTGTGTGTGTGACTGTGTGTGTGTGTGTGACTGTGTGTGTGTGTGACTGTGTGTGTGTGTGTGACTGTGTGTGTGTGAGACTGTGTGTGTGACTGTGTGTGTGACTGTGTGTGTGACTCTGTGTGTGTGACTGTGTTTGAGACTGTGTGTGTGTGTGACTGTATGTGTGACTGTGTGTGTGACTGTGTGTGTGACTGTGTTTGAGACTGTGTGTGTGTGTGACTGTATGTGTGACTGTGTGTGTGACTGTGTGTGTGTGTGTGTGTGACTGTGTGTGTGTGTGACTGTGTGACTGTGTGTGTGACTGTGTGTGTGACTGTGTGTGTGACTGTGTGTGTGACTGTGTGTGTGACTCTGTGTGTGTGTGTGACTGTGTGTGTGTGACTCTGTGTGTGACTCTGTGTGTGACTCTGTGTGTGTGTGTGTGTGTGTGTGTGTGTGTGTGTGTGTGTGTGTGTGACTCTGTGTGTGACTCTGTGTGTGTGTGTGACTCTGTGTGTGTGTGTGACTCTGTGTGTGTGTGTGTGTGTGTGGCAGTAAAGGGTATTAGAGAAGATTACTGTTGTTCACACTGACAGCAGAAGAGCGAGCTACATGGTTCAGATTAGATTGAACTTGTACCATTTATAAGAACATTAAATGGAGCCTGCAATCACTGGTCAATCGATGCTTTGCTGCAGCTCGGTGTGTGTGTGTGTGTGTGTGTGTGTCTGCATTATTAAACCAGACGACTTACAGCGCATCAAGTCTCTTTTCTCCAGCTCAGACCTGCTTTCTCTGAGTGAGAGCACATACAGAACTTCCATTTAAAAAGTTTGAAAATTAATGTTGTAAAGCTTCTGCTCGCTGTGTGGTTCAGTGAGGAAGGTGCGTTTGTTTGGTATATTAAAAGCCGCCTACGCACATTAACGGCAGCCCGGGTTACTGTGTAACGGCTCGGGTATTTTAAGGCAATTCAGGTATACTAACGGCTGCCCGGGTATTTTAACAGCCGGAGGGTACAAAAACGGCTGCCCCGGGTACATAAAAGGCCGCTCGGCTGTTCATGTACCCGGGGTACATGAACAGCCACTGAGTATATTAGCAGCCACCCGGGTATACACACAGCCGTCCAGGTGAGTACTACTCAAACACAGTAGTACTACACAGTAAACACAGACAGAGTATCAGCAGCTGCCTACAGATCTTAAATTGGAGCTGGACTCCTGCCGTCACACACAACCTGCTCCATCTGTCTCTCTCTCTCCCTGTCTGCCTGCACCTCGCTCGTCCGGCCTCTCTGTGGTGGAGGGTTAGTTAGATTTAATGCCCTGCCTCGCCCTGCTCACTGCTCCACATATCAGCCGGGAGGAGATCGAACCGCAGAGAGTCACTGTGTGTTACTGTGTGTGTGTTACTGTGTGTGTGTGTGTGTTACTGTGTGTGTGTGTGTTACTGTGTTACTCTGTGCGCGCGTGTCCGTTGGGAGAGAAGCTGTTTGCTCTCTGATTGCCTGGATTGGCTGCAATTAGTCACACACACACACACACACACACAGTAACACACACACACACACAGACAGTAACACACACACACACACACAGTAACACACACACCCCTCCTCTTTTATTGAAAAGAAAGGAGGTGACAAACTCCTCTCTTGTTTCCCTCGCCTCTCCTCTCTCCTTCTACCCTGTCTTGCCCCCCCTTCCTCCCCCTGTCCTCTCCCCCTCTCCCCCTACCCAACCTCCTCCTCCCCTGTCTTGCCCCCCCTTTCCTCCCCCCTCCCCCGCTCCTTCATTCCTCTTGCATCCCCTCTCCTCTCTCCTCCTATCCTGTTTTGTCCCCCCTTCCTCCCCTCTCCTCCTACCCCCCTCCTCCTACCCTGTCTTGCCCCCCCCTTCCTCCCCTGTCCTCTCCCCTCTCCCCTACCCCCCTCCTCCTCCCCTGTCTTGCCCCCCCTTCCTCCCCCTCCTCCGGCTCCTTCATTCCTCTTGCATCCCCTCTCCTCTCTCCTCCTATCCTGTTTTGCCCCCCTTCCTCCCCCTCTCCTCCTACCCCCCTCCTCCTACCCCGTCTTGCCCCCCCCCTCCTCCTCCTCCCTTCCCTCTTGCTCCCCTCTCCTCCTCCTCCTATCCTGTCTTGTCTCCACTCCCCTCTCCCCTCCCCTCCTCCTCCTATCCTGTCTTGCCCCTTCCTCCCCTCCCGCTCCTATCCTCTTGCTCCCTCTCCCCTCTCCTCTCTTACCCCCCCAGCCTATAAATCACATTAAACAGGACAGTAACCACCTCCTCTCTGTGTGTCCTCGCTCAGCCTGTCTCTCACGTGATTGGCTCTGTGATTTAAGAGCGCTGCATTCTCATTCGTCAGTGGCCTAACCTCTGCGAGCATGTGACAAACGGCGCTCCCTGCGTTATCTCTCCGGGTTCAGCGCCGCTGTCCGTCTATAACTCAGAGCTCGGCGGTGGCAGGTCAATAGCAGATAACACAGCGCTGCAGCAGCTTTCTCTCTGCTGCCTTCAGGTACAAACTCCTCAATACTTCATTATTCTCCCTCTCCTGTTAGAGGTGAACACAGAGGAGCGTTCAGCACTTACAGAGCCACATATTTCCCTCAAGAGCTGGTGGAGACCAAACACAAAGCTAACAGCGAGAATATTAGCAGGTTCACGTGTGCAGCAGCGTGTTGCTCTGCAGCTGCTGGAGGAAACAAGACGCTGTCTGATGTTTCTAATGTCGCTTTCATGCTGCGAGGCAGCAGCGGCGTCACCGTCTGTTTTACTGCGCAGAGACTTTACCTGAATGGGCCGCACGGGTATTTGAAGGCCACCCGGGTACATCAACCATTACATTACCAGCCACCAGGGTAAATTACCAGCCACCAGGGTAAATTACCAGCCACCCGGGTAAATTAACAGCCACCAGGGTACATTAACAGCCACCAGGGTACATTAACAGCCACCAGGGTAAATTAACAGCCACCAGGGTACATTAACAGCCACCAGGGTACATTACCAGCCACCAGGGTACATTACCAGCCACCAGGGTACATTAACAGCCACCAGGGTACATTAACAGCCACCAGGGTAAATTAACAGCCACCAGGGTACATTACCAGCCACCAGGGTACATTAACAGCCACCAGGGTACATTAACAGCCACCAGGGTAAATTAACAGCCACCAGGGTACATTACCAGCCACCAGGGTAAATTACCAGCCGCCAGGGTACATTACCAGCCACCAGGGTAAATTAACAGCCACCTGGGTACGTAAAGGCTGCCCAGGTATATTAGCAGTCCCCCGGGTACATTTATAGTTACCCGGTTACATTTACAGCCGACCGGGTACATTAATGGCTGCTCGGGTATTTGACCAGCCACCCGTTACATTAACAATTACCCAGGTACACTAACGGCCGCCAGGGCACATTAACAGCCACAAGGGTAAATTAACAGCCACAAGGGCACATTAACGAAAACCAAAGTACATTAACAGCCACCTAGGTACAATAACAGCCCAGAGAGAGACAGGAAGAGGCGGGGCAAGCCGGTAGAGGCAATAAAAGTAGGTCAGAAAAGACTAAAATAAGGTGAACGACAAAATTTAAATGTTTTAAGATAAGAAACATCGAACACTGCAGCACATAAACACAATCCATGCATCTTTGTTTCAGAGAGCCCCTGTAGGTTCCCTGAGGAACACCTCCTGCAAGAAGCCAGGAACCCGAGGGTGCTGTCAGGTTCTTAAAACAGACATTAAGACAGTTGGCCAGACAGACAGGGACGCAGAGAGACAGAGCAGTACCTGCAGGGATCCAGGGGCTGCTGGCCGGTCGGTCTCGGGTGTCTCCTTGCTCCCAGTCGAAGTCGTCGTCTTTGGACTGGACCAGAGTGCAGTCTGGAGACTGGCCAGACAGGCAGGCTGAAAGGCAGACAGACAGGTGCTCAGTTAGTTAGATACAGACTGCTCCCTCTAGAACTGCACTGCATTCTGGGATTGTTAGCATGAGGCAGGGTACTTGTTGGACTCCACTTGTTGTTCCACTGTATAATGTTTAAGGGCAGAATTTAATCACTCAAACAAAATGGCGGACAGTAAACATTGCGTAATGTATAGTAAACAGGAAGTGATGTTTTTGTAAGTGGGGCGAGGACAGGAAGCAGGAAGGACCAGGTGTGACTGCATCAGGTGTCTCTGACCTCGTACCCTGACACCCGCAGAATAAACTCTGACTTCTTATTTGGTATTTTCATCCGTCTGAAGCAACCGAACAGCTTGTAAACATATAATGTTCCTCAGAGTGAGACAGCTCCAGTTCATTAACATTTCCCAGCATCCTCCCTGCTGGTTACACGCACACACACACATTTAATAGATGTAAACCCTCCTTCTTCCCGCGGGACTCAGAGACGTCTAAATCCCTCCATTCACACACGCCCGACTGTGTGTGTGTGTGTAAATATATATTGTGACATCGGGGGGTTTGACGCCTCGTCAGCCTCTTCAGTGTAATGACGCTGTGTGTGTGTGTGTAGCTGTCATCTCAAAGCGTTGACATTAAATAGCTGGAAGGCTCATTTTCTTTCTTTGTAACAGAAGGCACATTAAACACACTCTCTCTCTCTCTCTCTCTCTCTCTCTCTCTCATCCCGCAGGACAGTGTTAGCTCATCAACAGATATGAGACACAATCTGTTTAATCTGCTTCTATGAATTTGCATCTATATAACAAAATGAGCACACACACGCACACACACGCACACGCACACACTCTCAGAGGAAAACGCACAGAAAAGCAATCTCAGCCTCTTGATCGCCCAACACTGAACTGGAGAGAGAGATTTGTGTGTACTGATACTTCTATTGTTACTGCTAACACTACTTACACTGCTAACTGTGCTGCAGACACTTAGAGAGCTGCTGTTCTGCTTTCTGCCCCCCCCCTTTGAGTCATAAACCTTTTTGTGCTGTAGCAGGTTTTCAAAGTGAAAAAGCCCAAAGTCCAGCCCAAAGTTAGTTCCCATCTCCCACAGAAAACTCTAAAACTGCCTGACAACAGCGCCTCATATAACGCTCGCCGAGCGGCCGCTCCGACACGCCCTCAGAAACAGCGAGCTGCAGCACACAGCTCTCCTCTCCCTTCCAAACACTAGCTACCCTCCAGGCAGTCAGTGGACATAAAGTTGTTACTGTGATGTAGAGACAGAGCTCGGTTAAAACTTTATGGATGAAAGATCCTTTTGTTACAGATTAATAACTCACCGCTCTGAAACTCTTGCTCCAGTCCATGTTGCCAAGCTGGTCGGCAACACGCGCAGCTGAACCCGAGCTGTTTACCGGCTTCTCGCTGACCCGCCCTACTCTGCTTCTGATTGGCTAGTACTCCTTAACTAGGAACTGAGCGTGTGCAGCTCCCAACAAAGATCATTTAGAGACGAGATGTATCACTCCATAGCTAAAACGAAGCCTTCAGCACAGGGTGAAAAGAGGAGCTGCAGCAATGTGCAGTCTGACAGAAATATAACCATGTGAACCTGTTCTGGTTCTAGGAACCTGAAAATGAGCAGAATACCACCTCTTTCAGATAATTAGTTTTTGCAGTGTTTCTGCTGAGCTCCCTGCTGGCCAGGTGACAGGTGTGTTGCCAGTGTTTGTAGCTTAGACTTAGTTAGCTTGGACTGTTAGCATGCTTAGCATGCCAATACTACAGGTACGTATGGCTGGGAGGTTTACAGTTTTTCATCTTCTCTGTCTCAGCTTTTCCTACCAATCTTGCTAAGACAACTCAATGATGGTCTGTCTGTTTATCTGTCTGTCTGTCTCCATTTGTCCTCCTTTCATCAGTGAGACAGAGACAGACAGGGGGACATGGAGACAGTTTCAGAGTGCAGATTGTTGTCGGGGTTCTTCGCCTCGACAGGAAATGAGAGAAAACACACACACATTTCCACGGTGTCGCCGGGTCACATACCATACACCCTGTGTGTGTGTGTGTGTGTGTGTGAGTGTGAGTGTGTGTGAGTGAGTGTGTGTGTGTGTGTGTGAGTGTGTGTGTGTGTGTGTGTGTGTGTGAGTGTGTGTGTGAGTGAGTGTGAGTGTGTGTGTGTGAGTGTGTGTGTGTGTGAGTGTGTGTGTGACTGTGTGCATGTGCGTGTGAGTGCGTGTGCATGTGTTGGCAGAGTGATGACAGGGAACAGAAAACACACCCTGAGGACACAGCCTCAGTGTGTGTGTGGACCAGCAGTAATTAATCATAATGTGCAGCTATTGATCGCCTCCAGTCTGCTGATCGATAACTACAAAGTCCTCTCCTAAAAGTTGTAGCACTGCGAGGATCATTAACCCTTTAAAGAACCAATCAGCTGTTTACGCTCAGTTCGCACTGCTACATGTACATATTGTTATATTTGTTCCTGCCAATAAAGCTGAGTGACTTTGAAAGAACAGCTGTTTCTCAAACAGGAAATGAACACACACACATTCTGTATGTCGGGGTGCGCGTGTGTCACGTTAAAGTGTTTACACTGTGCGAACCCCGGGGTCGTGACCATTGACCATTTGGCGCCCAGAGGAATGGCGTACGAGACCAGGCACCTCGTTGCCATAGAGACGTGCATTTCCTGCAGAGGTGGAGCTGTGTGACACACACACACACACACACAGTCTTACAGTTTATCAGTTTTAATGGAAACAACATGCTCCAGTTTGTTCGTGGTGAAGAAGAACCTGCACACAGAATGTCGGCAGAGAAGAAGAAGACAACAGGTAGGAATCAGAAACCAGGTCTCCTCCTGAGAACCTGCCGACACGTCTGAAACCAGCTGAGTGGAACAGATGACGGCGCAGAGTCCAGGGGCCTCATTCATAGAGAAAGTCCTCAAACATCTGGATTCATCAAGCTCAGTCCTCCAAAGAAATATACAGTTTGATGATTAACATCAAATATTAATCATTAAAGGTGTGACGATCAACTCAAATCTCATCAAATCCTCCTCTGACTGAACCATCAGTGTGAAACCATCCTGATGCTGTAAACATAAATACTGCTGGCTGTGCGAGAAGAGAAACGTCTTCTTCAGGTGCTTCGTTTCGACCATTTACAGCTGAATCCGGCCGAACGCCGTTGTCAGCTGTTGTGATCACGTGCACTTTTACTTTGGATTCTACACTCTGTTTTCTAAATGAGTCTGACTCAGAGAGACGGCCTTCATCCCACTTTGGACGGAGCAGCTGTGTCTAGAAATCTGGCCGAGTTTATTAGTGGACCAAATCCATGAGAGTCCAGAGAGCAGGAGGCTCAGAGTTGGTGGGAGCTGACGGGTCGTTCTAAATAATATCTCAGAGGTGCAGATGCAGTGAGATAAACTGGTGCTACGTAAATCACACTGAGTTGAACTGAATCTAGAAAAAGAAAGTGGACGGAGAAGAGACACAGCTGAACCATCGAAGCAGGAAGCAGAGGAGGACAAAGAAAGTGAACAAAGTGAAGAGGACGAGGAAGTGAGTCCCCTCCTCCGTCAGAGTCCACAGAGATCTGATACCATTTAGCTGAAGTGCTGGTGGGCCGGATTAGACCTCTGCTGCCAGTCCCTGTTCACTGTAATCTGCATGCTGGGTGTTGGTCAGCTGGCAGAGCGCCTGGGCGGAGCTGCACTCTTTCTTCATAAACTCTTCCCTCTCTCCCTCTCTGTCTGCGTTTCTGATGCTCGCTCGCCCTCACTCTCTCTGAAGTATGTAAGTGAATGAAACCATCTGGTCCTGATTAGGAAAATGACTCCCCCCCTCTGTGGTTTCCTCTCTCTCTCGCTCTGCTCAGACTCTGTCTTCATCTTCCTCTTCCTCTCTGTAGAAACAGACGTGGACGTCACACTGAACCACGCCACGGCTACAATAAACTTTATTCAAACAAGGCGTCCTCAGCACAAACGTTCAGCTTCAGATGACGTTAAGTTTCACAGCACAACACATCAAACATCAGTGTGTCTGCTTGTCCATGAAGTACAGATGATCTAACCCCTGACCGACGGCTGCCGTCTTCATTTACTGTGGGAGATGTGACTGTGTTTGGGTTTGTGTCGCCTGCTGATCTCTCACACAGAGTCCTGTTGTTCAGGATTACCCAACGCCGGGTGACCAGCAGAATGTTAACGATGCAGCACTCGCAGGCGTTCAGGGGGGCTTCAAAACTACAGAGCAGGAAAATGTACACACAGACGTCACAGAAGCGTCCCGAGGAAGACGCTACTCACAACCTGCAGGAAGAAACAATCAGACAAAGAAGAGACTGAACGGGAAAATAGACGCTTCAGGAATGAAATATTTACCCAACCCAGGAGAACAGTTAAGAACCACACAAAGACATGTAGGAGAAACCTGACAAGAATCATCCTGATTGGAAGAAGATGGAGGTGATTGAAGAATCTGAACAACAAAGAAACCAGATTCAAAACATCTGGATAGAAAATAAGACAAATAAGAAACCACATGAAGGAGTTAGAGAAGGAACCATGACGAGGAGTCAGGACTGAGAACCTAAAGTACACACACACTCCGCTCAGTAACACACACACTGTAACACACAGTAACACACCCACACTGTAACACACAGTAACACACACACTGTAACACACAGTAACACACCCACACCGCTCAGTAACACACACACTGTAACACACAGTAACACACCCACACCGCTCAGTAACACACACACTGTAACACACAGTAACACACACACACACACACACTGTAACACACAGTAACACACACACTGTAACACACAGTAACACACCCACACTGTAACACACAGTAACACACACACTGTAACACACAGTAGCACACACACTGTAACACACAGTAACACACACACACACTGTAACACACAGTAACACACACACACTGTAACACACAGTAACACACACACTGTAACACACAGTAACACACACACACTGTAACACACAGTAACACACACACACTGTAACACACAGTAACACACACACTGTAACACACAGTAACACACACACACTGTAACACACAGTAACACACACACACTGTAACACACAGTAACACACACACACTGTAACAGAAACCACACAGTTATACACACACACACTGTAACACACAGTAACACACACACTGTAACACACAGTAACACACACACACTGTAACACACAGTAACACACACACACTGTAACAGAAACCACACAGTTATACACACACACACTGTAACACACAGTAACACACACACACTGTAACAGAAACCACACAGTTATACACACACACACTGTAACACACAGTAACACACACACTGTAACACACAGAAACACACACACACTGTAACAGAAACCACACAGTTATACACACACACACTGTAACACACAGTAACACACACACTGTAACACACAGTAACACACACACACTGTAACACACAGTAACACACACACACTGTAACACACAGTAACACACACTGTAACACACAGTAACACACACACTGTAACACACAGTAACACACACACTGTAACACACAGTAACACACACACTGTAACACACAGTAACACACACACTGTAACACACAGTAACACACACACACTGTAACACACAGTAACACACACACTGTAACACACAGTAACACACACACTGTAACACACAGTAACACACACACACTGTAACACACAGTAACACACACACTGTAACACACAGTAACACACACACACTGTAACACACAGTAGCACGTGTGTAACATGTGGTTGTTACTGTATGTTTGTTACCATGTGTGTCTTACTGTCTGTGCCTTACTTTACATTTACATTTATTATTTAACTTACACTTTTATCCAAAGCGACTTACAATTGCTATACATGTCAGAGGTCTCACTCCTCCGAGGAACGAGGGGTTAAGTGTCATGCTCAGGGACACAATGGTGGATAGGTCACAGTGGGGGATTGAACCCGGGTCTGTTTTGAATCTGGTTTCTTAACCATTGCGCTATCACCACACTATCTGTGCCTTACTGTCTGCGTTACTGTCTGTGTTACTGTCTGCGTTACTGTCTGTGTTACTGTCTGCGTTACTGTCTGTGCCTTACTGTCTGCGTTACTGTCTGTGCGTTACTGTCTGCGCCTTACTGTCTGTGTTACTGTCTGCGTTACTGTCTGTGTTACTGTCTGCGTTACTGTCTGTGCCTTACTGTCTGCGTTACTGTCTGTGCGTTACTGTCTGCGCCTTACTGTCTGCGTTACTGTCTGTGCGTTACTGTCTGTGCCTTACTGTCTGCGTTACTGTCTGTGCCTTACTGTCTGCGTTACTGTCTGTGTTACTGTCTGTGCCTTACTGTCTGCGTTACTGTCTGTGCGTTACTGTCTGCGTTACTGTCTGTGCCTTACTGTCTGCGTTACTGTCTGTGCGTTACTGTCTGCGCGTTACTGTCTGCGTTACTGTCTGTGCGTTACTGTCTGTGCCTTACTGTCTGCGTTACTGTCTGTGTTACTGTCTGTGCCTTACTGTCTGCGTTACTGTCTGTGCCTTACTGTCTGTGCCTTACTGTCTGCGTTACTGTCTGTGCGTTACTGTCTGTGCGTTACTGTCTGTGCCTTACTGTCTGTGCGTTACTGTCTGCGTTACTGTCTGTGCCTTACTGTCTGTGTTACTGTCTGTGCCTTACTGTCTGTGCCTTACTGTCTGTGTTACTGTCTGTGCCTTACTGTCTGCCTTACTGTCTGTGCCTTACTGTCTGCGTTACTGTCTGTGCCTTACTGTCTGCGTTACTGTCTGTGCCTTACTGTCTGTGCCTTACTGTCTGCGTTACTGTCTGTGCCTTACTGTCTGCGTTACTGTCTGTGCGTTACTGTCTGTGCCTTACTGTCTGCGTTACTGTCTGTGCCTTACTGTCTGTGTTACTGTCTGCGTTACTGTCTGTGCCTTACTGTCTGCGTTACTGTCTGTGCGTTACTGTCTGTGTTACTGTCTGTGCGTTACTGTCTGCGTTACTGTCTGTGCCTTACTGTCTGCGTTACTGTCTGTGTTACTGTCTGTGCCTTACTGTCTGCGTTACTGTCTGTGCCTTACTGTCTGCGTTACTGTCTGTGCGTTACTGTCTGTGCCTTACTGTCTGCGTTACTGTCTGTGTTACTGTCTGTGCCTTACTGTCTGTGCGTTACTGTCTGTGTTACTGTCTGTGCCTTACTGTCTGCGTTACTGTCTGTGCCTTACTGTCTGTGCCTTACTGTCTGTGTTACTGTCTGTGCCTTACTGTCTGCGTTACTGTCTGTGCGTTACTGTCTGCGTTACTGTCTGTGCCTTACTGTCTGTGCGTTACTGTCTGCGTTACTGTCTGTGCCTTACTGTCTGTGCCTTACTGTCTGTGTTACTGTCTGTGCCTTACTGTCTGTGCCTTACTGTCTGTGCGTTACTGTCTGCGCCTTACTGTCTGCGTTACTGTCTGTGCGTTACTGTCTGCGTTACTGTCTGTGCCTTACTGTCTGCGTTACTGTCTGTGCCTTACTGTCTGCGTTACTGTCTGTGCCTTACTGTCTGTGTTACTGTCTGTGCGTTACTGTCTGCGTTACTGTCTGTGCGTTACTGTCTGTGCCTTACTGTCTGTGCCTTACTGTCTGCGTTACTGTCTGTGCCTTACTGTCTGCGTTACTGTCTGTGCCTTACTGTCTGCGTTACTGTCTGTGCGTTACTGTCTGCGTTACTGTCTGCGTTACTGTCTGTGCCTTACTGTCTGTGCCTTACTGTCTGTGCCTTACTGTCTGCGTTACTGTCTGTGCCTTACTGTCTGTGCCTTACTGTCTGTGCCTTACTGTCTGCGTTACTATCTGTGCGTTACTGTCTGTGTTATTTCATGTTCCCACTCCATCTGTCTAAACATGTGTGTCATTGTGCGTCACACTTCTTCTATAGGAAGCACCCGTTTCCTTCCTCTCTTTGTCTCTCCATCACACAGTCATGCCTAAGATATGCTGCCCACCCCCCCTTGTTAATCTGTGACCCCCCTTCAGACACACACACACCAATTAACAGTGTGTAACCAGGCTGATCTAATGTGAGTGTTATTATCTGCTGTCAAACACCAGCAGCTCTCACTGTGTGTGTGTGTGTGTGTGTGTGTGTGTGTGTGTGTTGAGCCTTTGCAGTGATTAGCCTCACAGTTAGCCATTAGCCATTAGCCGTTAGCACCCAGCAAAACTAAACTCAGAGAGGTGATTGGACGAGACTGGACAGGCAAGGCCGGTGACACACACAGCTCCCAGCAGCACCTGGGGCTGTGTGTGTGTGATTGGAAGTGACAGTGGACACACACACTGTGACAGACAGCAGTGGCCTGTGGTGGCATTTAGCTGGTGACACACACACACACACACACACACACACACACACACACACAACATGGCAGCAAGAAAACAACAGATTGTGTTTGTTTGACTGATGGGTGATATTCAGACAGGAAGGAGGAGGTGGGAAAGAGGGATGCAGTCAGTAAAAAAGATAAGGAGTCACGGCAGGAGGGAAGGAGTTAGGAAAGTAGGATCTTGTTCCCCACATTAACATGACCTCAGTGCTTTTACATCTATAAAAAGAAACACTGATTAGAGACAAAGTTCAACAGAGTGACTACACCCAACACACACACACGCACACGCACACACACACATACACGTACACACACACACACACACACACACACACACACACACACACGTACACACACACGTTCACGCACACACACACACACACACACACACGCACACGCACACGCACACACACACGTACACGTACACACACACACACACACACACACGTACACACACACACCCAACACACACACACGCTCACGCACACGCACACACGTACACGTACACACACACACACACACACACACACGTACACACACACACACACACACACACACACACACACACTCTCCTGCTCTGCTTTCAAGGGCATCAAACTGTATTTGTGTGTTTGTGAAGTGTGTGGATTTTACTGTGTGTGTGTGTGTGTGTTGTGTAAACTGTGATCTCCAGCAGGAACAGTAACTGGGTGCTAACAGCATTAGCGTTAGCACAGAGAGCTAACTCGCCTCAGGCCTAATATGAATAATGCAGCAGTCAGCCCGCTGCCTCTGGGTGTGTGTGTGTCTCTGTTATCTGGCTCTACTCGAGGCTGTCTGTATGACGCTATTAGAATAAAATGCTAATTACTAATAATTACCCTGTAACATACACACTCAGATTATCTCCACCCCCCCCCAAGTCTGTCCCCCCTCTGGGCGGGAACTCCTCCTGGCAAGGACGAGGAGGAGGAGGAGGAGGAGGAGGAGGAGGAGGAGGAGGAAACCTGCAGGACACAACATGTCTGCAGCAACAAATCAGCTGAAAACATCACAGACGACTGCTGAGACCCTTTTCAGAACCAGAACCCAGCCCCCTCTAAAGTACTGTTCTCAGGAGCTAATGGGAACGTCAGGAGAACATTCCTGCCACCTCGACTCACTGTCTGGGTTACATCACCACCCAGAGAACTCTGAGGCCCAGGATGCGTTTGTTCCACCAGCACGCCTGAGAAAGACCAGCACGCCTGAGACAGACCGGCACGCCTGAGAAAGACCAGCACGCCTGAGACAGACCGGCACGCCTGAGACAGACCGGCACGCCTGAGACAGACCGGCACGCCTGAGAAAGACCGGCACGCCTGAGACAGACCAGCACGCCTGAGACAGACCGGCACGCCTGAGAAAGACCTGCACGCCTGAGACAGACCGGCACGCCTGAGACAGAACGGCACGCCTGAGAAAGACCTGCACGCCTGAGAAAGACCAGCACGCCTGAGAAAGACCAGCATGCCTGATGTCACATCATGGTGGTGGGGGGGTTAATGTGTGAGTGCTGATGGCCAGCGGAGGTGTGAGTGTCTCCGTGTGTCCGCTGTCCGTCCTCATCAGTCAGACTGGCAGCTCAGCACCCAGAGGACGCCAGCTGTCACCCCGTCTTCATGTCCAGGTTCAGGCTCCGTCCTGCTCCACAGTGAACCACATCAGGTCTGTCAGGACGAGTCAACGCGACTCTCTGCTGCCCACATGAGACGCGGTCTGTTCTTTGGACCTCAGCATCCCACAGTCCTTTGCATGTCACTCACTTGTTTAATGCTGGATCCAAAGAGGGTGTTTGTGTTGGTTCTGATTCTGGATTCTGTTCCTCCTTCGGAGGCTAAAACATACAGAAAGCGACAACCAGCTGCATTTTCAGCAGACGCAGGTTCTTGACAAAGTCCCCAGGGTTCTTAGGGTTCTGGTCCTCCCTCAGGAAGTTCCACGAGAATGATGGAGTCCCTGAAGGGGTTCTAGGGGTGGTTCAGGAGGTAGAGCCGCTCATCCACTACTCAGAAGGTCGGTGGTTCCCTCCTGCTCGTCCAGTCTGCATGTCAAAATGTCCCTGAGTCCTTAAGAGGGTTGAACCGGTACTTCAGGAGGTGCCAAGAGGTTCTGGCGGTGCTAAAGGGATTTTCCAAAGGCTTTGAAATGAGGTGGTTCCTTAAGGGAACATTTGGCACCTTTAATGTGGATGTCCAGTCGGAGCTGATGGTAAATCTAGTCAACAGAGTCATCGGTGGTGACAGAGAATGTTCTCCTGCTCGTGGAGCTGCGCCTACATGTACCAGGATGCATTGCGTGAGAGCTTCTGATGCCTGTTAGCTCTCGGCGGCTCAGGTTCTGGAGGGCCCCCCGTGCAGCAGCAGCCTCGGCCTCTCCACCACATCTCTCCTCTGCTGGAAGCTCAGCGACGTCACAACACAATCCAAACGGGATCAGTTAACTACCGTACAGGTAGGTCCCATGGTCAACAGGAAGGGGCGGGGCTTAGGCTCTCTGTACAGGATATATTTACTACTGACGTAAGAATGAACGCAGACAAGGGGCGCCGGGGAAAAATCGATACAACATAGGCAACACATGAACGTCAAGTATCGATCTTTTATTATATTAACTGTACATGAGAATTTTACTTTTTTGTTCTGTAAGAATAAAATCAGTTTTACTTTGGGGACACAATTTGAAAAAGGTAATAAACTGAAATGTTTTTAAAATTGCAATAATATGGTATCGTGGAGCCTGTGGAGATTCCCAGCCCTAACACAGACAGACAGACAGATGAAAGTGAATCTTAATTAAAAATGAAAAGGATTGAAAAGGATCCCGAGTCAACAGACGGGCTTTAAACAGACAGATTAGGACGTATCATAAAGCAGAATCATGTCAGATTATCTTTGTGTTAAAGAAAGGAAAGAAGGCTCTCCGGTTCTTAATCTGTCCTCCTTTTGATCCCCCCTCCCCTCCTGACACGGTGGCGTATCACACAGGGGGATAGTGGTACTGTTGCTGATGCATGCTGGGTACTTAGTTCTAAAAGAGTGTTGGATGTCAGAGAGGTGAATATTAATGTTCAGCAGAGTCCTTCTGCACAAAACAGAACCAACAGCAGATCAGACAGCCGAGATCTCAGTGTCCCCCCTGAACCCTGAAGGAGACACGCCGCTCACTCACATCCTGAATACGACTGTAACGCCAAAGATGGCGTTATCCCGCCCCTCCTGCTAGAAAGCCAAAAGGAAACATGTTTTTACTTTCCAGCTGCCTGATTTCCACGCCATGCAGGCGGAGGTACGTCAATAATGACCCACATTTGTCAATAACCAAAGCAGTGGTGATGCATCATTGAGCAAAAACAAAGAACTATTTGAATAAACGAGGTGTGTAACCTCTGACCACGGTAACCTCTGACCACGGTAACCTCTGACCACGGTAACCTCAGGGCCGCTCGCTCGTCATACGTTTCGTTTACGTTCTTCTCCTCTAAAAAGGCCGGTTTGCTTGGATTGTTCTCTCGTTTCTGGGCTTCTCCTGGTAACGTCACAGCGCTATGAACTGTGGGTAATTCCCTCAGCTAAAGTCTAAACCCTCACGGGCTCACCGGGAACGCCTCAAAGTCTGAGAGTGTGTGAGCGCGTTGGGCCGAAGGAGGACGAGCGAGCACTGAGAGAAAGTGAAACGGTAAAAGAGAGAGAGACATTTAGAGGACTTATTGTGTGGTGCTGAGTCACCATAACTCAGCGTGTGTGCTGCTCAGATCAATACAGCAGCAGATCGTCTGTTCTCAGGTTTCACTCCAGCTCCCGTTTCTGTCACAAACCAGCAGGGGTTCATTACCGATGAACTCGTCTCGGTACGGAAACACACGTCCGCCGCAGCGTCTCAGAGGTCGAGCTACGTCTTCACACATCTGAGAAGTGACGCCGCCGCCGCACAACGAGGGACAGTTTGTTTTTAACAGGCCAGACTCCATAGAGAAATCAGAGGATTTTAGAGCGTCCGAACAAAATGCCAGTGATCAACACACACACACACACACACACACAGCGGTGTAAATGTCAAGGATGACACCTCCAGCTGATGAAGAGCACACCAGAGTCTGCATCTCACCCCATCACCCCCCCTCCTCACCCCCTCACCCCAGCACACAGAAGGTCATCTCTAACCTCCAGCAGAGAGAGACGGGGAGATCATTCAGCTGGCAGAGGCTGAAAAGGTCCTCTCCCACAGGAGGTGCTGGGGCCCACGCACACACACAGGAGGCGAGAGAGGAGGGGAGGAGAGAGAGGAGAGAGAGGAGGGGAGATCCAGGGAGGAGGGGAGGAGAGAGAGGAGGGGAGATCCAGATCCAGGAGAGGAGAGAGAGGAGGGGAGATCCAGGGAGGAGAGAGAGGAGGGGAGATCCAGGGAGGAGGGGAGATCCAGGAGAGAAGAGAGAGGAGGGGAGATCCAGATCCAGGAGAGAGAGGAGGGGAGATCCAGGAGAGGAGAGAGAGGAGGGGAGATCCAGATCCAGGAGAGAGAGGAGGGGAGATCCAGGAGAGGAGAGAGAGGAGGGGAGATCCAGATCCAGGAGAGAGAGGAGGGGAGATCCAGATCCAGGAGAGAGAGGAGGGGAGATCCAGGAGAGAAGAGAGAGGAGGGGAGATCCAGGAGAGGAGAGAGAGGAGGGGAGATCCAGGAGAGGAGAGAGAGGAGGGGAGATCCAGGGAGGAGGGGAGATCCAGGAGAGGAGAGAGAGGAGGGGAGATCCAGATCCAGGAGAGAGAGGAGGGGAGATCCAGGAGAGAAGAGAGAGGAGGGGAGATCCAGGAGAGGAGAGAGAGGAGGGGAGATCCAGGAGAGGAGAGAGAGGAGGGGAGATCCAGGGAGGAGGGGAGATCCAGGAGAGGAGAGAGAGGAGGGGAGATCCAGGGGAGGAGAGAGAGGAGGGGAGATCCAGATCCAGGGAGGAGAGAGGACCGGGTCTCAGGTGTGTCCTGTGAGGAGTTTCACTGCTTGTTTTCATCACCAACATTAAC